>JAVYIG010004304.1:0-166203 GCA_035222895.1 Strongylocentrotus droebachiensis | reverse complement strand
TAAACAATGAAGCACTGAAGCACGGGGCACAATTTAACTTTTAAAATCATTTAAGACCAACTGTTTATTGATACGCCCTGTATTATATACCATTAGTATCGTTTGAATAATTTGTATTTGATTTTGTCAATAGATGCAGAAACATCCACAAACAAATAAAAACTAGATGGAATTTTGACTGCGCGCAGTCAAAAATGATGCCTCCGCCATGGAGCAATTTTACAAACCAAAACGGAAGCAATTTTTAAAATTCAAGTTTGATTGTAATCCATCTGTCGCTTTTAATGATAATGCATTCACAAGCTATTTATTGTCATACATAATGAGCCCCATGACCTTTGACCTGATGACCCTAAAATTTAATCATTTAATTGGCTCTGCAAGATACATATATACATGTCTTGAGTTTGATAGTAATCTGTCTATTGGTTCTCATGATAATGCGATCACAAGCTATTTGTGCATACATAATGAGCCCTGTGACCTTTGACCTCGTGACGCCAAAATTTAATCAGTTAATTGGCTCTGCAAGATACATACATGACCCAACTTTGGCAGGAATCCATTGATCAGTTCTTGAGATAACGCGATCACAAGCTATTTTTGTATACATAATGAGCCCTGTGACCTTTGACCTTCGACCTCGTGACCCCAAAATCTAATCAGTTCATTGGCTCTGTTAGATACATACATGACCAAAGTTTGGCACATACTATCATTAAGTTTGAAGTGAAAATTCTCCAGTGGTTCTTGAGATATCGCGATAACGATCTCAATGTATGGAATTTCATAAGTTGACCTCTGTGACCCTTGACCTTTGACCTACGTGCTCCAAAATCTAATCAGATTGTCTTCCTATGGTGATACACACTATCATTAAGTTTGAAGTTTAAATCTCCAGTGGTTCTTGAGATATTATGATAACAATCTCAATGTATGGAATTTCATAAGTTGACCTCTGTGACCCTTGACCTTTGACCTACGTGCTCCAAAATCTAATCAGATCGTCTTCCTATTGTGATACATACTATCCTTAAGTTTGAAGTTTTTACATCTCCAGTGGTTCTTGAGATATCATGATAACAATCTCAATGTATGGAATTTCATAAGTTGACCTCTATGACCCTTGACCTTTGACTTACGTGCTCCAAAATGTAATCAGATTGTTTTCCTATAGTGATACACACTATCACTAAGTTTGAAGTTTAAATCTCCAGTGGTTCTTGAGATATCATGATAACAATCTCAATGTATGGAATTTCATAAGTTGACCTCTGTGACCCTTGACCTTTGACATACGTGCTCCAAAATCTAATCAGATCGTCTTCCTATGGTGATACATACTATCCTTAAGGTTGAAGTTTAAATCTCAAATGGTTCTTGAGATATCGCGCTAACAAACTCAATACAAGGAATTTCATAAGTTGACCTCTGTGACCTGTGACCTTTGACCTACGTACTCCGAAATCTAATCAGATCGTCTTCCTATGGTGATAAATACTATTCCCGAGTCTTAAGTTTAAATCTTAAATGGTTCTTGAGATATTGTGATAACGGTCAAACGGGACGGACGTACGGACGGACGTACGGACGGACAACCCGAAAACATGATGCCTCCGGCACCACCTTCGGTGGCGGAGGCATAACAATTAGCTTACTTCGTCATTTGCTGCAACTTGAAACACGAGAAGAAGAAACCCCTAGGACAAAAAGAGTAAATAAAAATATTTTGTTTTATTTAGTTTTATACAATTTTTTAAAAACACTCGCTCATTTTGCTCTCTCGAAAATCACTGTAATTTATGAAATGGTGGTCCACGAATGTCATTAATTTTGCAAATAATATCATATTGAAATAAAAATCATGAAATCTAGGAAATTTAGGAAAGTTGCAATGGGAAGAGAACGTGCACGGCCGCCATACCCGTCCACGCAAATTAGGGAAACAAATTAATGTGTCACCATTGGTTCGGATGTATCAGGTCTAGATATACCACTGGACTACAGACGAAGTCCAACACAATGTCATGTATTTTCTAATTGGTGGAATAAAATATAGGGGAAGAGAATTAAAAACTGTTACCTGAAGCGAGTTGAGAATGGCAAAGATGTACTGGAAACTGACGTGAAGATTCACAAAGATTCCAAAAAGCCACGTCAGACCAAGGGTGGGTGCCAAGATAGTGATGGCTCGCAGACTGGACCTATACAGAGACGACAATCAGATAGGGCAAGATTCTAAAACAACATCAAGGCTCTCTTAAATTCAAAGCGTAACGTTTAGCTCATCTAACAAATACAAAGTATGCACATTTGGTTAGTCATGCAACTGGCGATATTTTATCGGATATCCCCGATTTTTCAGATCTTCCTGCATAGGAAGTTGAATTTACCCACATGACTGTAATATGAGATCTTTAAAATGAAAAGGAAAGAAATGTATTTCATTCGCTTATGCATGGAATTCTCTTCCTTTGTCGTACAAAATAAGCATTAGAGTTGCAATGGAGAGAGAACGTGCACCGCCATACCCTTATACGCAAATTAGGGAAAACAAATTCATGTATCACCATTAACTCGGATGTAATTCGGTAAATATACATATGCATATATATATATATGCATATGTCTTAGGGGCCACCTCTTCATAAAGGCCACCAGTCCAGATTGCCCATCTATTTTGTCTCCCTTGAGAAAAAAATATATGTTATAGAACCTGTCTACAGTGGCCACTGTTTCGGTTTCCCTTAATTGGGTTGCCTTAATATGCAGGTTCGACTGCATATGCGTTGATATGTAGTTATATATCTCTATTCGTATCGAGATCTTGTGTATGAATCAAGAAGAAGATCACACAAATCGAAATCTTGACCAATAAAGGGATACACTCTGAGAGCTACGATCGTGTCATGTACGCGCAAAGATATGTGGGTGTGGGTGTGTTTGTGTGTGCGTGTATGTACTGTATGTATGTATGTCATGTTCATTCATACCAAAGCTTATCCATCTCGGATTTATTCTTGAAGGCCTTCACAGATGAGAACGACCACATCGCACAGAAGAACGCACTCATGCTGACCTGTTTCAAATCAGGAGATCAAAAGGAACATCATTATTATGTATTATATAATAAATATTCACAAGTATCATATCCTTTAAAATGATAACAATAAATTAACTATTGAGATGTATTAATATTCTGCAACAAACTTAGATTAATTCTAATGCATTATTGCGATTTTTCTGTTATTTTCTAGTCTACATGTGGCAATATAAAACAAAAAAGTTATTCTTCAAGAAAGATTACACATATACACATATACACATACACATATACACATCCTCAAGAAAGATTACAGAGAGTCCTTTTCAGGACTCCTCAATCCTCTCTCTCTCTCTCTCTCTCTCTCTCTCTCACACACATGGTGCACTCGCAAGCCTACTGTATATTATAAAAGTTATTGTTTTAATTTAAAAACCAACCAAGAAATGAATATTAAACATTTTCTTGATATGACAAGATTCGTGTTAAATTTTTACAGTTTTAAGGTCAAGCAAAGCTTGAAAAGAGCAGAATTGTAAATGCCATCGTAATGCTCTCTGACTGTTAATTGCCATGCAAGATTTGTTAAGATTTAGGATTATGCATTTGATTTTTCTAATTTTGTAGTTTTGTAAATGTTAACACAAACCAGAAGAATGGCGATGACAGGACCGATAAATGCCCAGACGCCTCCCTCCTCTGTGGACAACCAGCAGCTGGAAAAAAAGAGACAGGAAGAAGATGTTATTCTGGTCAGTGGCGTAGAAAAGAGGGGGCACGGGGTAATAAAATAAAATGGCGGAAAAGGACGACTAAAGGGAAAGAATTGAAAAGCAGAAGGTGGAAGGAACGTGAAAAGATGGCCACATGACTAACTCTCACATCCATTCCCTAATTCATAGTCTCGCTGATTCGCATTTCATCTTTCGAGGAAGGTTGATGCCCCCCCCCCCCTCCCCCCCCCCCCCCAATACTCTAGATGCCACTCAATATCTAGACCCACTGGACGCCACTGATACTGGTACAGTATACCTCATTTCTATTTTGCTTTAAATAGTTACATGTAGATCCTTCACTGGGATTGTTTATATTAAATTATACAAATCCATTCCGCAAAGTATACACATGTATGGATATAGCCCTTTCCTTATATTGGTACAAAGCGCGCCAAAATTTGCTCCACAATTTAGGACAAGGACCGCTTAAACAATGGTAAAAACATTAAAAACACCAGTTTAGCCAATATAAATGTAAAACAAGCCAAGCTTATTCACACAATGTTATATACCTTTAATAAATAAATGATTTTTGTTTCTTTGTTTCTTCATATATTTCTCGTAGAGGGAATAATTTCTATAAGATCCCACAAGACTTTCGAATAAAGATTTTTGTTTTCCTTTTAAAAATCATTGCACAATGATGAGGGATATGACAGAAAAATCCTAATGTATGTAATTTAGTTTGTATGCTAGAAATGGAAAGAATGATACATTTTATAAAAAACAGACATTCTTACTAGGATCCACTTGTATACAATCCACTCTTTATAGCGGCTGCCATTCCGACAATCAGTGCAGGAATTCCTAAAGACAAGAAGAAGAAACAAGGAAAAACCAATTATGTGTTTGTATTTAAACTGGGATTTGAAGATCTGTTTGAGCCATAGTTCCGGGTAAGAGAGAGTAGTGTAACGTAATTGTATACGTAATTTTACATGTTCAAGCAATGGGAATACAGTCTTATCAATACCTGGGACACTGCAATAATGATTATTATTCCCCATATGGCCAGATATCCATTTAATTTATCGTAGTGGAAAGGGAATGCGGGTATAATAGCACCTCGTCCGAAAATGTAAGCACCTAGGATCGAACCCGATAACCCAACATTTGCTCCTGCAACAAATGCTCCGGGCTTTATGTTGGCAAAGATATGGGGTGGTGCTTAAGGTTACAAAATCATTTAATTTACTTTAAGAGTAAGGGTTAAGGTTATAGGTAAGGTCGTAATAGTGTTGTGTCCACGTTTGAAGTTAAGAAGTGGGTTAGTGTAGGAAATTTATGCTGAGCAATTGCCGCAGGAGAAAATGCTGGTATAACCTCGACCAAGGAACTCTCAAAGGCCTTCACCAATACATCACAATGTCGCTACAAATGCTATAGGAGTAAAGTGATGGTTTCCATGCAAAGCTCACCCCATCCGAAGAGGGCATAGTGTCTCTTTTTCATTCGAACTTTAGAGAGCATCTGGTATCCTAGTTGCAGGAGAATGTAGATACCCTGACCTAGCATCCAACAGAAGACAGACAGGAACGCAAAGTGGGTGAATCCAGCTACAAGACCGCACAGTACCTGATAAAGATTCAACAAGATATATTATCAAACCGCTGATTTACCTCCATGCTTAATTCTCTTACTAAATACATGGTCAGGGCTCTTTTTCATAACATCTATTATTAATAACAACTGTCACATTTCTATAACGAATTAATGAAATGCAATTAATATATGATTTCAGTAGCTCTTAAAGGTATAAACCAGTTTTGGAAACACCCCCTCTCAGAAAATGAAATGGAAGCTAATACGTGATGAAACAAATTTTGCCGGGAAACCGCCTACTAATTGATATATTTGGTAAATAGTTATATCTATCCGGACTGGATAGATATCGCGTTGTCCCATATACATCGTTCTGTGTACAGTGCTTGTAACTTTCCCAAGACTGGGTCAAATTTCTTATCATTTTGATGGCAAAGGTTTTACTACCACCTGACAGAAGTACCTGACATAATGTATTCCCTAAAATGCACTGTGTGATGGTAATGGTTACTAGTGCTAAAGTGATAATGTGATTATTTTCCCAAACCATTTCGAAGGCATATAAAATGACAATATAAATGACAACGAACATTGCATAACAATGACACATATACGCCTTACAAAACAAAGAATTAATCAACTTGTTTATTGTTTTCAAGTAAAACAAAAATGTCTAGAAGATATGTTGGGGGTAAAACTATTCAGAGGTTGTATTTTGATCAGTGAAGAGATACAAAATACATTTCAACTAAAACGTTCGACCATAAAATGACTATCATTTTTATTTTATTCATTAGCATTAAATCTTAAATTGAAGAAATGATCATGCGTTCTTGCATACACAGAGCATTATCAGACTCAAATGTATACCTTGATATTTCTCGCATGCTCAACTCCAGAGATAAAGAGAATCTGAGCTACAAAGATGGCGATGCATTGGTTCTTGATCAAGAACATTCGAGTGCTATAAATCCTGAAAAAACAAAGTTAACATTAATAAATTAAAGAATTGAAAAAAAATTCTTATCATCTTGTTTTAAACAAATATCAAGAACAAAAAGCAAGAGAATACTTGTATGTCAACTGCAGCTGCTTTAAAAATGTGGAATCTATCAAATCAGGTTGCACATTATCCTTATTTTAACTTATCAATCAAATGAGAAAGGGTCCATTATTCCTAAGGTTCTTAATTCTACAAAACGATACTAGGTTATATGTCTTTTTTAAATTCATAAACCTTCGAAATTATGAACCCTATTTTCTCTTTGGAAATACGAACCTTCAGAACTATTTGTACCTTCGGATTAACCAATCTTCGGAATTAGGAACTTCGGGAAAAAAACAATATGTAACCTGCATTTTCAAAAATGTTGTTTGTTTGTTTCGTTTTGTTTTACCTGTCATGCTAGGAAAGCATATGTATGCTTGTAAGTAAACGGCCAGGGGACCGACGGCTTTAAGTCCTCTTCAAGGGACTTGGCAATGAGGATTAACGCCTTACCAAAGGGCACTAGCGCATCGACTTGGTTTCGAACCTTGGACCTCACGGTTACGAGACCACTGCTCAACCACTGAGCCATCGCGTCTCCCTTTTTTATTCAGATTTTGTTTTAATCACCTGAATTGTTCTAATTAGGTCCTATACATACCTGACAGAGAAAAGGATAATCAATGCAATGATAAGAGATACGAGTGAGATGGAGGTCCCAATGTATGTAATGACTGACAGGCGTTCGTTATGCCCAGCTGAGTTCTGTTTAAATGAAAACAAAAAGATACACACTTACATACATAGGCGGAGACCTTTATACATAAAAAAAAAGGCTGAAAATACCCTCCATTGCAAGTCTTGCGATAGGGGTCACTTTTAAATCATTCATGTACCTAATATCTAATTTGTATGCATAGCATTCAACAATGCTTGCGTTTGATTTTGGGTTTTCATGAATCTGAGTTACAGCCAAAACAAATTCTTTCAAGTAAACAATCCTTTACAAACAAAACTAAGTGATCTAAAACTTGAAAACAGTGGATATTATGTAATGGCATAATTCTGCACGATCATTCATAAACAGATAAATTGATTACTGGGATGAGTTTTTTCCGAAGCGATCTCCCCATCGAACTTTTTAACATTTTTGTAGAATTTGTGTAGGTTATTATGAGTCGATTTTTTCGCTGTACAACCTTTTACTTATCATGATTTTACCAGCATGTTCAGAGAGGTAGGGTATATATTATAAAGGTAGAGACGATGTGCGAAACAAAAGTTAAGTAATCACATTTTCGATCACAATTTTTTCCTGCATTTCCTAAAAATAAGCATTTAGCTTAATTTATCCTATAAATCTATCTTTGAAATATTGCTCTTACTACGTCATCGGTTAACATTAGGATGGCAAAGTTGGTGAGGTGGTTACAGGAGCAGATAATGACGTCATCATCCTTGTCATCACCATGATCATCATTAGCATAGTCGTCATCTTTCCTGGTACAGCCATCGGTTGACCACGTCAAACTGCCTTTACTAAAATCACAACAGATTCAAACAGTGCTTGATATGTTCGATTTGAAATTTTCATAATTTTTTTAATTATCATTGTTTGCTTAGTGGTTGATTTAGTTCGTCTTCTCTTTCTCATTCTTCTTCTACTACTCCTTCATTTTCTTCTTCGTCTTCTCCTTCTTTTTCTTATTATTACTGTAATTATTATAGTAACATTATTATTATTATCATTATTATTATTACGAATATTTATTATCATTACTTTTGATAATGTTAACATTATATCAATCATTTCTTTCCATAAACTTCGGCTTGGAGTCGTTCTGACGGTGTACGTAACTGGGGTATGATTACGCAAAGGAATTACTGAGAGACAGGTAGAGGGTATAAGAGGGTGAAAGAGGAAGGGTGGAAACATTTTAAAACTACCTTTCCATCATGAATGCACACGTCGGTTGGTAGTCTTCATCAGGAGGCTAATTATGATAAGTAGAAGAAGACAAAGAGTAAAACATGAAAGTTAGGTCTTTTGAACTGCTGCTTCATGTTAACGAAGAGTATACATACATAGTATATATATATACATATATACAGCTACGTCTCACGTTCCTAGACCATTTCTTCACGCCTATTATATATATATATATATATATATATATATATATACATATATATCAATGCAGATTAAAGATTAAGGATCTTGGACACAACAATACAAAATAATAGATAACACGAGATAGAGAGGTAGATACAAATCGTCTTTACCATGTGTTCATCAATGACTGTTTGCAATATTTTTGAACAATACAAAATATTAATTAATATTAATATTTTTTACGTTATTTTTGTGCACTATATAAAGTCATAATATTAAATTAATCTGGTTCACTTTTGATGTCATCGCCTCCTATCCAATTTAATATAAAGGGGTGGAAATGCACTGAGCCAAAATGGGTTTATGCCTCTATTTACTTTCCAATCTACTTCTTCGTAGGAGCGAGCAAAAGTGTGAACCCTTTATAATAGAGTGAATGTAATTTCGTCAACAACTTAATACAGAAAAATACAAATCCACCATCGTGTTTTCCGACTATGGAGTGATGTTCAACAGAGTATTAGTCATTTGGAATCATTCCAAAAATATATTAATAGTCTGCGGCGCAGCCATGCACCTCACCCCACCCCCCCCCCCCACACACACACACACACACCTCATTTGCCACTGTACTGTGCTGATTTGATATTACAGTTTTTGAGGATGAAACGCAGTGTGTCAAAAATGATTGATGTCAAAGTATTTTTATTATTCGTAAAGCCTATAAAACGAACCAATTAGCAAATCACCAATTGAGCGCTTTCATAGATACGGAATATACCTCGCACGTCATATTGCGAGTACTCTTTCAAGGTTGACCTCAACCTATATACATAATTCAAATGTTAAATATTCATAAAGTAAAATATCAAATAGAAACTGATGTTAAGTCATTCTTTGAACCATTGCATCGATTAAAATTGCGGATCACGGCTGTTGAAGAGTCAGTCCAATATGCAATTAAAAAAAATTCTTGTTATCTTGAGCTAGGCCTATTATAGCTTAGAAACTTGATATTGGCCGTACGTGAGCTCCTTTATACAACTCGAATTCTATTTTACCACAAGTATCCTTAAACACATACACATTACATATTCCATATGCTTCATAATAACACAAACTTCAATCTATTTCATTAATTGAAAATTATAGGACGGCTGTTAGATCGATAATTACATTTTATTTCCTCCTATTAGCAAACCGATGTTGTATCAAAAGACACTTTGATATCCATCAGTTACCAGCCGGAAAAAAAATGAAATTGGATTTGAGTACTTCTGTTTGCCAGATATTAAATTGCGGCAGAAAGGGTGATTAGAAAATGCATCAATTCATCCACAGAATTATTGTAGACATGTAAACATTAATTAGGTTAAGTTAAAGGGATTGGAGCCGTTACAAGTGCAACTGATCAAAACGATTTTCAAAAGCATGAATAATTTAATATATCATAGAGCAATTTAATTTTTTTTCTTCGATTATTCTTTATACAGCAGGATATGCGATCTTTTTCAATGCACATATTTGACCATGCGTGTTAATTTTTAATTTCGGGTGTTAGTGTCATTGGTATGACTGAGATAGAGCCCAAATTTCCCTCTCTTTTCTCTCTCTCTCTCTCTCTCTCTCTCTCTCACCACCTCCTCCCCTCCTCCTACCCCAACCCCTCTCTTCCACCTTATATTGTGGGAAAGGTTTGAATCATGGGAAGCTTGGTCATGGACATTTTATGTTACATTTCATGACCTATAAAGCACCAGAGAAACTGTTTATCAAAGCAAGCCGCATGATGTGGAGAATATTCATCTAAGTGAATCGATTATTTTTGGAATAAAAGGATGGGGGAGTGAGAGGGTGAGGGGGGATGGGGAAGAGAAAGCAAAATATTCCTTCCACCTTCTAGACATCTGGCCTTTTCCCCCCTTTCATTTCGATGTTCAAGAAATTTGAATAATGCAATTTTCTGTACTTACAATTTTAAGCTATTGTTAGTTCTTTATGATCCATGTTATGTTGTACATTTCTTGATTGTCAGCATACTATTTTGTTTTATTTTATGTTTAGAAATGAAGAAAAAAAATAACTGGAATGAAAATAAATGAATAGGTGTATTCTGTATTGTATAACACAATTGCAAAGACTTTCGAAAAATAATCTCTAGAGCAATATAAATATCCTATTGAATGTACCAGACGGAACATGTTCGCATTATATTATACCTCATTGTTATGTTCGAAAGTCTTGTGAAAATTCGTCAGTGTTCAATTGAATGTCGTTCCCTAAAACATTATCAAATAGTTTGGTGTGCGTGTGAGTGTGTCTAGCAGTGAGGAAAGTAGCTTGTTACATTCTAGCACATCGGGACTACCCCTCTCATCTGAAGTAACACACATAATACACATTTAAGAAAATGCACTGGATTAACGTACCTTCAGCAAAGGCAGTTTCAACGTGACATTTTCCCTGAAGGGGGTTGTGATTATTCCCGAGATCAAAATGACCAAAATATCTGAGTTCAGTTCTCCAAGGCTGCAAAATCAAAATGAGAAAAGAAAATAATAACCTCATTCACTATTGATTCAATTTATTCATTACGAAACAAAACAAAATATATATAAATAAAATATCCTCCAAAGTAAGAACCTTGTTACCGGCCAGGGTGCTTACGACAATCATAATCGTGAGCACAGATACAATGTTAAGTAATATATTGAGTAAAACTGAAGAAAAAACCCGTCAGAAATTATAACAGAAAGTAATTAATTAATTGTATTAAGCAATACTGCAGAAACACGCAGAAAGGTTAGGAGCTCGCGGTAACGTTAAAATAGCAGTTTAGTACATGTATTTCATAATGAAAGGTTAAAATAAAATCTTTCCTTTCAGATTTGTATTTACAGCAGATTTATTTTTCTTTTTCAAAGAATTATTTCACTCCTTGTCTATTTCAATGTTGCTTTCTATATACGAGCATTATGTTAAACTGCAATACTGTTAGAAACCGAAGCATGTTTCGCAGAACAAGTTAAAAAGCAAAAAAATAAAATTAATGCAATGAACAGGATGAAATAAAACAATGGACTGTCTGTTGACTTATCCCTTGTCTCGCTAAGCAGGAATATTTATTAGTATACACCACATGCGTTGAAGCTCAATATTGAAAGGTAATAGTGAATTAAAAGACAAAAGCTAATAATGATGATGGAATAATTGTTATATCCTAATTTAGAACAGAACTGTTCCACATAACGCAACTTCATGGTGCAGACTACATTGGATCACAAAGACAGATACATATTTTTTAAAGAAAATTGTATGTTACGATTCTGTCTCAAATTAGAGGTTCGAAAGTTGAAGCAGAAAGTAGTGCATTACCCCTGTCTTCCAGCAACAGATGCATTGGTAAAGTCGAAGACTTTTCCTGACAGCACAGCAAATACACCAGAAATCGTGGTAGACGCATTTTCTGAAAAATCGAATGGTTTTATTTAAATATAATGGTTAAATCCAGTTAAATTTAGTCACACGAGTGCGAATTCCCTTGTAAAAGATTTTTCTTTTTAATGTAACAACAAGGTGACATTAGATAATAAAGTCATATATTAAAATAATAACAGCACAACAGTAACAACAGTATGAATTCATAACAAAAATAATGAAATACCTGTACAGACGGTTAGGTTTTTTAAATAAAAAAATATCAACACCTTTACAACCCAGTCCTCTGCGCATGCCCATAATTAACATTTTTAAAGACCCTTGATTTCAAATTTAGGTTAAGCCTAAAATAGTAAAGACACTTCTTGCTGGCGCCAAATGTAGACATTAATTTATCAGCTGTCTTTCTACTCTTTCTCCAATCTACCAATCATCTATCAACATTTCTGCTAGATTTAGTTGGATTTCTTTCATCTTTTTTTCTCCAATGAACGACAAATTATTGACCATTCTAAACTGCTGTGAAGTTATCATTCTCCAAGATTGGTGAGATATATGCCCTTTAGATCCGGGCTAATGTATAACTCCCCAGTACAACCCATCACATTGGAGTATGTAGAAATGAAAAACTACAGCTTACAAATACACTACCTTTGCAGGATGCAGTGCAGTGATCCCAGAAAAAAACGAAGTCATGCCATCATATATCAATCTAGGGCCGGCTGCACACGAGGCATCAGTTTCATTGCGTTAATTATTACCTGCCCTAATCAAACCGGTGATTATTGACGCAGCACACACGTCAATGATTCATGACAATGCTTACCATAGGCGCCGGAAGTGGGGGGGGGGCAGAGGGGGCAGTTGCCCCCCCAATCAAAAAAGTGGGGGGGCAAAACGCATTTTTGCCCCCCCCCCAAAACGCCCCCCCCCCCCCCCTCCAAAAAAAGAAGAAAAAAGCAGTATAGGAGTAAACATGGTTTGTATTTTTAACCCAAAAGAACATAACAATAACTAGACATAATACTTGTTTGGAACAAGTATAGGTGGGCTGGTCAACTAAAATTTGAGACAAAATAGAGCAAAAATGAGTGAGATACTGCTAAAAAACAATGTCATTGATGTTATGATGTAAACTAAATTCTCCTTCCATAGGCATAACACGCAACGTAAGAAATGTCTGATATGTGCCCTTTAATCGTAATTTTCACTATGATGACGTGATCAAAATTAAAAATGGTGTTGACTGAGCTTGTAGAGAATTGTCTTAGCTACAACATATCGAAATTTGGAAGAAAATCGATCAATATTTACAGAGATACAATCAATTTCCCATAAATATGCTGACGTCATAATATGCAAATTCGTATTTTGAGTTCCAAGGTCATTATGATGATGTTACGATACACTTAATGGCCAAATGAGACATGGAATCATATTTCCGACTCATACTCTATCTAAATATAAAAAAACATTGAAGGTCACGGTTAATTCAAAAGAGCTATAATGGATTTTGTATAGGCATGTTTTTGCCCATATATGCTATGTAATAGAAGAGCTCGCGCGCACGGACATTTATCTTGAATTGACGCTCATCTTGTTATTAATGGTCATAAAGAGATAAACATGGTATCAAATTCCTTGAAAACATATGAGAAATATCATGAAAGAAAAAAAAATGGCGATTCTATGTTGTGTAATGGTGTAACGCGCGAAAACGCGCGCGCATGCTCGTACGCGCAATATTTTATAAAATGCTTAAAATGACCTGAAACGTATGCAAAAATAAATTTGAGACGATTTTGAGCATTTAAATTTTTTGCGCGCGCACTGACGCGCGGACGTTCGCGCACGCGCGCGTTTTTTGACCTGAAATTAACCGGACTGATATTGACCTTGATCATGATAAATATGAATGAGAAATACCTTTTGGTTATGAAGATATGATCATGAGATGATTTTCAGAAAATTTCACAAAATGGCGCCTTGATGACGTCATCAGTCAAGGTCAAGGTTGAAAACGTTATTGTGAGTTCTCTATATGCCTATACATATGTGTGCCAAATTTCAAGTTATTTGATTGATCCATTTTCAAGTTATCTTGTGAACAAAAAAGTGGTAAGAATTAAGAAAAATAAATAAATAAATAATAAATAATAAAGGCAATTTTAACAAAAATATAAGGTGGTCTGTATGATATACAGCCCACCTGATAAAAACCTGAATTAAATCAAATATACAATTCCATTCAAAGAAAAGGAAAGTTCACAGGAATAACATTTCATAAACATTGCGCATGCCACCTATACGGTATTTATCAATGGAGGTCTTTATAATAGCGATACGCGCATATCGTGGACATATTGTGCGAGAATGGGAAAGCGTGTCTGCTTTTTTGTTATAGGGATGAGAAGACATGAGCCCCTGAACGCTGGCGTTCTGATGGGGGGGGGTGTATTTCTTATTCGATACCAGTGATTTACAAATGTTGCTGTTATGACATAATTTTCCGGTATTTTTTCTCCATTTTTTTGTAAGTCATACCGTTTTAAGCGTTTGTTGGAAAATAAGAAATTCCCAAATTACAGTCGGGCGAAAAATACGCTTATTTAGAAGCCTTAATTTCATGGTCTGCGAAGTGGCTGGGCTCGAGCCCCCCCCCCCCCCCCCCCCCCCCCCCCTCCCCCTCCCTCACTTTGTATAAAAGGATTTTAAAGAGAAAAAGAAAGAAAGACGGAGAGAAAAAATAAGTGACCTGCCAATGTCACAAATAAGGTATAAAAAATGTTCATCTGACCGTAAATAAATGCCTAAAACCCCAGAGCTTACGAGAGCTCCGCCCCCGGACCCTACCAAGGGCCCTAAGGCGGTCCACTGAATGCTCATCTGACCGTAATTAAATACCTAAAACCCCTGAGCTTCAGGGGACTCTGCCCCCTGGATGCTCATCTGACCGTAATTAAATACCTAAAACCCCCGAGCTTCCAGGGGCTCTGCCCCCTGGACCCCACCAAAGGCTCTAAGGCGGGCCCCTGGATGCTCATTTGACCGTAATTAAATACTTAAAAAACCCTGAGCTTCCGCGGGGCTCTGCCCCCTGGACCCCACCAAGGGCCTTAAGGCGGGCCCCTGGATGGTCATCTGACCGTAATTAAATACTTAAAACCCCTGAGCTTCCGGGGGCTCTGCCCCCTGGACCCCACCAAGGGCCCTAAGGCGGGCCCCTGGATGCTCATCTGACCGTAATTACATACCTAAAAAACCCTGAGCTTCTGGGGGCTCTCACCCCCCCCCCCCCCCTGGAACAGGTCAATGGTCTTAAAGAGAGCCCCTGGATGCTCATCTAACCGTATTAAATACCTAAAACCCCTGAGCTTCCGGGGGCTCAGCCCCTTGACCCCTCTGCCGAGGCTCATGCCCTGGACCCCACGCCAATTTACGCTCTACCTGATCGTTAATACTCCAATTTGAAAACGTTCCGCAGGACCTGCATGTAACGTGTAATACTGGTGGTGAAGAAGATTTTTCGTCTGCCCCCCCCCCCTTCCGATTTGTTTTGGTCTCATTACGTCACTGCCCCTGGAAAGTGAGCCCCCTGGAATGTTTGCCCCCCCAATCCCAAACTGCTTCCGGCGCGCCTGATGCTTACATAAGTTACAGTGTTACATTTCGTATTTATCTTTTGTTACATAGCATTGTATTATGGTGCGTCAAAGGCCGCATCAGTCGGTGACCCATTCCTGCGTCAGCAAATGACGCCCTGTGTGCCTTACGGCAGACTAGTTACGATAGTGTTATTTTCCTTACCTGAGATGATAGAAGACAATGGGATGCCAACAGCAGGAGCTCGACGACCAGCACCAAATTCTTTAGAAACCTGTTCTTCATCTCTGTCAAAAATTTGAGCTTGGATTTCTACCAGAGATATAAAAAAGAAGAATATTAACTAACGAAAAACATTGACAAGGAAATGTCATGAAATAACACACTGTGTTTCACCGCAAACATGCATCCGTTAGAGAAATAAAAAGACGGATGAAACTCAAAATCGTTTTCAAAATGTCTTCTCAACTACATCATTCAATGAAAATGGTAATTCAAAATAGAATCGCATCTTAACCAAACGAATAACATGTACATTGTTTAATACGGGACCTACGATCTGGCCTATCAAACAGAGGACAAACTTGAGTATGATTTGAAATTAGAAATACCAACTAGGCTGCTAACCTTGTGAATTTCAGATCTCTCACGCTAGATCCAAGGCGACAAACATGATATTTAGGTTCCAGTCATGTTTCCAACAAGATTATTCCAAAAATTGTTTAAAGATCTTTCGGCCTTATTTTAAAATATTGACGTTAATCCTCTTGGTTATTATTCTCTGGCATTGTATAACCATCAATGATAATTGATATCCAACTTACCAATGCCTACTCGCTGAATATTGATGGGTTTCGTGTCAATATTAGAACGCCGAAGATAATCAAGACTCTCGGCGATCAGCTTGATCTTTTCCTGTTTTACCTCGTTTGTAATCACAGAAGACGTGTCACCCCCCTCTAGGACAGAATCCAACTTCCTATTTAGGGTATCCTTTTGCTGCAAATAAATGAAAATTGTAAACGTTATTACAGTAGCGAAACCAGGTATTGATTAACTTGCGATGTAATCCGCCCAAGTTAAGGAGGGGTGGAATTATGTGGACAGCGCCATGAGCTTCTATTACAAGTTGCACTGATTTTGTGGGGAGGGGGTTCCTGGGCCTTGGCAGGGGGCTATATGCTGGGTACGCCATATATTGTATTAAAGACCGTCAATACTACTGGGCCAGAAGGGATTAGATTAGGTCACTGACAGGTGGATATCTCATCAACTCAGCTCTCAACTAACATAAGAAAAAGAGGATCATGGGGGACCAACAGGCACCTATTGGGGAAGTTTTCTATATAGAGGGAGCAAGTAGCTACAAGTAGGACAGTGGGGCTTTAAAATAGGAAACAAAACAAAAAAGCTCAAGACATACTTTCGGCAATAAAAGATGACGCAGTCTTTGATGCACTAAATGTAACAAATGGCATCGTCCGAATAATGAAGAGAATGCAATCCTAGAACGCAGGCCTACGTCAGTGGATCGACGCCTCGTTTGCAGACATATATTGCTTTGTGCAGGCACTCATCTCACAGGTTTAGACCTTTAGGACAAACTTTTTTTCAAGAGGTATGCATGGAAGCCAAACACATTTGTTAACTGTTCCATTGTACCCTTTGCACCCGAGGCGTCATTTGCCTGACGTAGCACTGCGTCACCAACTGGTGCGTTCTTTAACGCTCCACGTTAGGGTGTCAAGGTCCAAGTAGCGATTGGAAAATGAACAGTTCGATCAATGCGTTAAATTGCTAACGTATGGATTAATTTCAATAACAGATTTGATAAGCGCTGGTAATGACGCAATGAAAATGACGCTCGTGTGCAACAAGTGTTAGATCAAGTCTACACTTACCAAATCAGCTTGTGGAGTAGATTGTGTATTCACAGCAGGGCTCATAGCCGACACCACGTCATGCACTCGAGTTGAATTTGGTGTTAGGTTTGGTGTCACTGTAGGTGTAGGGACTGGGCATTCAGTCTTATCTGAAATTAATATAGTTAACTGGATAGCATCATCGGATACGGAGTGTTAGATTGTATTTATTTTTACCATTTTCACTGGTAAAAGAAAGAGCTACTTTCTTCTTTCTCTCTCTCTCTCTCTCTCTCGTCCTTTGTTCTCTTCCTGCCTTTTGATCTCTCTCTATCTTTGTATATCTCTTTTGAATTACAACTAAATATACAGCTAAAAAAACACATCAGAATTGTGTTTCCCTCTTTATAACATGTAATTTTTTCGCACTTCGACCTCACAAATCTTAAAGGGGGTATCTCACTGAACGGCGAATGCTTACGAACGAAGCGAATTTTGGCAGTTGGCGACTATTATCGACTGTTAGCGACAGTTTTGCGAAGATTAGCAACTATTTGCCGATCCTTTGCCACTATTTGTGAATGTTTGGGACCTTTTACGAACCCTGACGAAACCCTAAACCCTAGATACCCCATTAAATAGCAATTATGTAAAGAAATATACAAACAAATATAATTTAGGGTTATTTACCAATAAAAATTGTATGTCTAAAAAACTGTATATTTTCGCTTTGGGATTTCCCTTTGTAAATGCCCCTTTTGTTTGCAGAAAGTGCCCTTGTTTGTTGGTGCCACCCCTCCCCCTCACTTTGGAAAACGCTTCGCCGCCCCTAGTTGTTGTTGTTTGCATTACATATATTTTAATATGAGGAAACAAATACGATTTATTACGAAGTACCAAATGTCGTACTTACTCAGACATTTAATGTAATCACACTTCTGACCAGTCGATGTTGCATCATGGCTGACGGGAAGTCCAGTGGCAGCAATTTGTGCAAATGCCTCTACACAAAATCGCATGTCATTTCCGCATGTCGGACCGCCTTTCAAATCAATGTCCATGCTGTTGTTATCGAAATCTACTGTATATTTATTTGATATGTTTAGGGTTAAATTGCCCAATGTTTCGTCGATCATTGGAAATGTCCACTCTTGTTCTGCGTCCATGAGCCCATCGAGGATGAGCCTTGCTTTGAGTACGATTGTAACGTTAATATCCATGATGTCGATGATTGGTGGCAGAAATTTCACTTTGACATCGAATGTAATGTTATTAGGTTCTCCCTCTCTAATAGTCATAGTTTTTAGAACAAGAGATTCTAAATGAATGACACCTGTTAGAAAAGAAGATAAGTGAATTGTTTTGAAGTTAAAGGTAAAGACCAGTATTGGTAACGCCCCAATTTCAAAAAATGAAATGGAAGCTCTCATTACCAATCATGTGAAAGAATATGTTTTGACTAATACATGATGATAACAAATTTGCCGGGAAACCGCCTACTAATTCATATATTTGGTACATTTGTTTCTCTCATGGTCCTGTGAGAGATATAGGGTAGTCCCATATACATCTTTCTGTGTATAGTGCTTGTAACTTTACGAAGAATGGGCCAAATTTCTTATCATTTTGATGATTCCAGAACCTTGCAGATGCTAGATGCTAGATGATCAACCTTTTCTGATCGATTCCACAACGTTTCTTTCACAATTCAATCGCATGACCATAACTGGTCTTTACCTTTAATAATTTGGATTCTTTCGCTTACTATATTTTTGATCGAGTCCTAACGCAGCAGAACATAAACATATTTATATAGGTTTTAGATGTATAAACGTTAATATCATTAATACATCAATCGTATTTTGAAATAAATCCAAAACTGAAAATAAAAATGTGAACTCACTTTTAAGCTTGGCATCTCCATAAATTTCAAACCTCATGGCCGGGTAGTTATGCGATCCGTTAATGTAAATCCGAATGAAACGACATGGAGTGACCGGATGAACCGAGTTGAAGCGGGTGATATTCGAATTGGAATTTGCCTGGAATATCTGTAAGAGCGATAAAATAACTCATTTGATACAGTTTTTATATTGCATGCATGAGTTCAAATTCTTCCATCTTTATTAACAGAATATGTCCATTAAACCCGTAGCATTGGAGCCATCAATGATTCATGGAAGTAATAATGGGTAAAAATATGCGTACATCTTTGTGGAAATGATAATCTCAAGACTCCCGCTACATGGAAGATACCGATTATGTACTCTCATAAGAAGAAGATCTGGGTTCGATTCTTGCTTGGTGCTAACATCCTTGGACAACATATGTTGCATCTACACCATAGTTTATTAAATGGGTACCTGACGATGATAGGCTAATAATAATTGTAGATCCCGCAATACTGACGGGGCTATCCTGGGTAAATAAGAAAAAATTGTAAAAATCATTATATATCTCTATCCCAATTGTGTGTCTTTTAATCATTAATTGTATATGCTACCTAATAACTGATTACTTACCACCCATCCATTCATCCTCACCCAGTCTTCCTCTTCCAGGTAAAATACTATCTAATTGACACTCATTCTAAACGTCCTATTAAGCAGAGTTTGCGATGCACATTTTCCCTTTTCTAAAAGTAATATTTCTAAAATATATAAATCCACACATCTTTGCCCCCTGTCTACCACTCCATGGATATACGCCACTGACATGTAGGTAACTCACTATCGAATCATTTTGTGCACAAATATTGTTGAACGTTACGTTGTTTTCACCACAGCCGACCACATACGATGTAACCCAGCCATCTTTGTGATTTCCATATCCCCCTTGCGTTCCTATGCCAATGATGTTGTTAGGATATGAGAGATCAACCTGCGAGAGAATAAAAATGCTGGTATTAGCATAGTCTTTAACTGAGAAACGCTTAGAAATGTTCGTATTCTGATCATTTAGACAAATAATTTATGAAAATGGTTCTCTGTATCTTCTCTTAATGGTTGAGAGAGAAAGCCAGATTAAATCCAAAAACACATCGCAAGAATTTATTCTTCCAAGGCACACACCAGTTAATTGTTCACTCAAGCATAAACGTTTGATATGATATATCATTACATACAAAGAACAAGGCTTTATTGTTCTTTAGTGAAGTGTCTTTTAGTGATTAGAATATGAAAATTTCGTAAATCTTACGCCACTCATCTTGGCTGATACCAGCCCCAACAAAAATTTCGTGAGTATGGATTATGCACCCTTAATATATCTTGCTCATATCCTCGGAAGTGATCCTAAGATTTCCACAAAGTATTTTAAAACATTTATTTGGGGAGTCTTTTCCAATTATTCACTTTCTGAATGATGCACTGTAGATGATGACGATGAAGATGAGGATGATGATGGTGGTGGTGGTGGTGGTTGTGGTGGTGGTGGTGATGATGATGATAGAAAATTAGTTTTTGTTTTATTTCTGCATTATTTCTTTACGCATTTTCTATTTATTCATGTATTTATATGTTTTAATTCGTTTATTTGTTTATATATTTCTATTAATTGAATTAATTTATGTATTTGTCTTTTTCTACTGACCTGAATCCACGGATGCTCATCTGTTTTTGGTCGCCATGAAAAGTTCTTGTTCAAACGACCATGCGCAGCCCTCGTGTATGTGCTGTACTCGCTGCTTGCTGTGATAGCAGAATCGGTTATCCTCCCAGACTGCATACCAAGAGCAAAGATCTCCCTACACTTCATGCCTGTATAGGATGACATTGGAGCAATTAATGATTAAGCACAAACAAAGAAACATCTATCTATACAGTTTCATTAGGTAAATATTCAAATTCAAAGCATATGGCTCCGAATAGTCTCATTGGACAACGCCCCCTATCGTGAGAGTCCAGCAGCCTAACATGTTAGCCCATGGACTTTTACCCCCAAAATCGTTAAAAATTCATTTTTTGTTTAAACGAAAAGCACATCCACCCCGATGTACGTTGACACTAGCTCTTTCATTGGAACCCTCATGTCCCATTGACTTTTGAAAGTTCACCCACCGTAATTTGGTCAAAATAGGTCGCTAGCTCGCCATTGCCTATATAACACATGTGAAACAAGTCGAAATTTGGACGCAATTTGCCACGCGATTGTAAGGTTATATCTCAAGCACACGAAGGATAACAAGCATGAATTATCATAGATCAGTCCTGATCGGTTCATTATGTTCATTTCAGCCAACCCCCCACTGTAATTTGTCAATTTAGTATAGGCAAGCATTTTGCCGAGGTAAGCAAAAGCATGAATATTCATGATCGCCATGGACTATTCGATTATTTACAGAGGGGTGCAATTGTGCACCACATCAAACTCCTCTACTTTAAGTCAAGTAATTCATTGTATTATGTAGTTTGGTAGGTTTATTTTAATAACTGTTTAATTATCAGATATCAATGATAGTTTAAAGATATGGAAAATGTTCTCGTATTTTATATTTAGCAAAGCAATCTCACACAATAGCTACGTTAATGGTCCAGCGAGCGAAAATGAGACAACCTGAGCAATATGGATTACATGGTTCAACCCAATCCATTTTTACTCTCAGAGAAAACAGTGACAGGGGCATAACAAGTTTGATTAGGCCAAATGGCAAAAATGAAGCGTTTCTTGTCCCCGCCCGCCTCCCTTTTGTCACTTTTTACTTCTTCTTTTATAAAGCAAAACAACAAAAAATAATAAAAAAAGCCTTTAATAAAAAAAACCTGTGACATACATTTTGTTTTAATAGATTCTAAAGTGAAACAAATCATTTGTTTTGTCATACATTATATCATTATACTCACATAGCACAATATCTGTGAATAAATAGGAATAAATAGTCAATAGTAATGCCCTACCTCCTCCTTTTTTTTAAAGTCCGGACGAGAAACACGATATTTTTGTTATTTGGCCTAGACCTAATACCTTCTAACTTAAAACAGCACTAAATGATGATGGAATGAAAGATCAGGTCAGGATAATTAAGTTGAAGAAGGAAATAACCCCTAGTTGAGTTAATAACAAAAATTGCAAAATATAGGGCCTCGTTCTTTGATACGACTCGTATATAGTCATCCTCCTCCTGTTACCCTCCTCGATCATCTTCGAACCAAAAAAAAGCAGGACTTTGGATAGTCACCTTAAAGTCTATACTAATAGATATTATATACCTCACTTAAGTAATCCAGCAATCTGATTGGTCGAAATTGCATTCATAAACTTTAACTGTTCCCGAAAATTCCCAGTAACCATGGTTAAAATAGTTCTAAAATCCCAATAACCATGGTTACCGGGAAAATAGTTCAGTCTCCATGGTTACCCCATAGGTTTACATGTTAAAAAATGGTCTGAGCGATCCAGGATACCGTACGTGTGCGAAGAATTGGTCGGTAATTTCAATACAATTGAATCTCGATCGATCTTACCGACAATTTTATCTTGCATTGTTGACATGAAGACGAAAATAAACTTCCAAAAACAAAAAAACAACATCTGCCGATAGATCTTGATCTAAGTTCGTGCCAATATGCATTGCAAAAGTAAAAGAAGGGCCGTAAAATGGAGCAGAAGCAAGCATCCACCACCGAAGCCGTTGTCAATCCATTTTAATGTATATATTAGAGAAAACTGCTAAGTGAAGAAACAGAGCGCGATAGCCGAGAGGTTTAAGGCGCTGCTTTTAGTTACATCACCTTTTGTACGCAAGAGTTCGAATCCCATCTTCGACAAACGTTTTTTTATTTTTTATTTTTTATTTTTTAGTCTATTTTTTTTCGGCATATAAAAGTATTAATGACTGCTTTAATATTCGAGAAATAGTTGTTTTTATACGCTCTCGGGAAGGTTACAATTGGGCTATTGCCCTCGGCACGCCTCGGGTAATAGCACAATTCTAACCTTCCCTTGAGCGTATAAAAACAACTATTTCTCTCAAAGCAGTCATTAATACTATACTGTAATTGATAGAAATAATGAGAAAAACTTAGGCAAATCCATTTGGTGGTTGGGGATATGGTTCGAGGATTTTCTTTACGATTCATATGACTACTTTTCTCATCCAAAATCTCTTTTTTTTTAAGGGGGTCAACAAACCCTAGAAAAAGTGTCTCCACAATTTGAGAACCACTTTGTGGCTCAGTTCCTAATTCCCGTTCCCTCTTTGAGAACCCGTTTATAACCTTGATTTCTCTAGGGATCATGACATGGGAAACAGTTCTCCCCCCCCCCCCTCCTTCCTTGGATCCGTTCTATGAAAGTAATGGTGTGATTACTTCCCTTTAGATCATGCATTTTATAATTACCTAAAGGAGATCATTTTAACATGAACGTTAATACTTACCTTCTAATATAGCAGAGTTGTTACATGCAGGGTCAAAAGATCCGACAGCACAATACTCCCATCTTTCACCATCCGCGGTGAAACACCAAGCAGTGAGCCCTAATCCGTCTGGGTTTCTGCAATAGTTGTGGTCCCATGGCCTATAGGTTGAGAACCCGGCGTACCAAAATGGGGTCCATAACCAATATTTCCAGTGCGTGCTCCATGTTTGACAGGAACGATTCGACATCGTCTGCGATAGGTTTCCTATGTAGTTGATTCCTGTGAGACCACTTTCGCAATCAGATAATGCTATGGAAGTAAAATAAAAGTATGAAGCTGTCACTTGAAACTTTATATTTCTAACTCATAATAACATGCACGTTTTTGTTTTAAAAGGGAAGTCCACCATGATATAAAGTTGGTGTAACTAGATGCAGAAAAACGAGATGAATAGGTCAGAGAAAGTTTGAGCAACTTTCGATCAAAAAAAGAAAGACAATTATGACATGTTTAAGTTGCGATCAATCAAACACAAATTGGCAACATTGTGATATATGTTGTGATCTCCTCTCCATTTTGTATTGTACAGACAATGTCATATACACTATTTTTTCGTTATTGAGGACGGAATATTTCCATACAGGAGTTGTATAGAGATAAATTTATATTTAGGGTGCATGTACAACTAAAAAAAATCTTGAGGGAAATTACAAATTTCGGATTTTTTTAGTACAGGGAAAGTGCTAGGGGAGCTCGCAAGATACGTCACAGACTTTCCAATTTGTGTTTGATTGATCGTACCTTCAAAAAATCATAAATTTCTTATTTTTAATCATTTTTTTTCTCAAACTTTTACTGGAATTCCCCTTTACAGGTAGCGTATCGTGTGTAGAGGTCCAATGTTTCTAAGCGATAAGTATAGGCTTGTGTATGAAAAGAAGGCATCGCACCCTAGCTACGCCTCTTCTCCTTAATCTATGGATTTCCGATTCAACCGGTCATGCAACGTGCCCGTGCTTGTTGCGCACGAAGCGTATTTTTGATTACGTGATTTATATTTAAGATTTTTTTGTTATTGCTTCCAATTTCAAGATAACATAACATGAAATGATATAACATTATAAGATATAACATGACAAGATAAGAAAACATGACAAAAAACAGTAATTATCATATAGATGTGAACTTCAACGGAAGTTTATACATAGAATATGTAAAAGGGGAACAAAACCCTCCCTGCCCCCCCCCCTGCCTCCCCCCCCCCTCCGCCCCCACCAATGCAGAATAATTACCTGCGCTAATCGAGCATGTAAGTCCATTAAAAAAAAAAATCATGTTTAGCGTCCCCTACCGCTTCCTTTTTTGGGGCGCCTCCTTTTTTGTCCTCTTTTTTAATTTTTTTTTAAAAATAAATAAAAAACATGAAAAACATTCTGCTGAAACGATCTATTTTTTTTTTTATTTTTTTTTTTAATTAAAAATTAAAAGAAATGCTGGCGGCCATCTTGAAAAATAGCCCGACTGTCAGGGAAAATGTACCGAGCGGCCTGTTTGAAAAAAGGGGGGCCACCTCCTTCATATTTTTTTAAAAGGCAGGACGCTAAACATTCCTTTTTTATTTGGCCTAAATACAAACAGCACATACATCAGTTCTTCAACGCAACGTTTGAAGTGTTCAGTTTGCTTACCCTTGTTTTATGATTTCACTGTCACACAGCACGTCAAAGACCATGCCACTTTCTGACGCAATCATAATATACTGTACAGTAGTAAGCAAAATAACGCCTCTTTTCTCATTATGTCTTAAGAAATGAACCAAATTTAAAAAATGCATTGTTAATTCTTACCACTCGGATCATTGTTGGGCTGTCCAAGACTGGATCCAACCTGTAAATTATCATGGCACGTATGGAAGAAAAAAGTCAGTCGTTAGTCGTTGGGAGCAGTTATTCCAGACATAATAAATATTAATTTACCACAGATGATAATAATCCAATAAAATATTAAGAACTTTTTTCGTATGTATATAATAACAACTTTTTTTTAATAGTATGAGCACTACACTTCTCAAACTACTGAATTGCAGTTTTAGACAGATATTATTAAATGTCAGGCCTATCATAAAGGGTGGCAAACTGGGTCCTTAAATGTAGTCAAATACCAAACGCCCCCCCCCCACACACACACACACACACATACATGTAAACGCATTCAATCGGGGAGGTAGGCAAAACACCATGAAACTGTGGAGGTAATAAATATCGGCTTTATAAGAAATATTTTATCAAATTTGAGGAAAGAAAATCACAATAAGCCCATTCCAATGTCAAAAGATACTTTAAAAAGTTTACTTCTTCTTACACATGATTCGTCTGACTTTGAGCTATGAAAGTGCGGTGTCTGCATCTAGTCATTGTCAATCGGGGAGGTAGGCATAAGACCTAGCAATCGTGGAGTTTGTAGATTTTTATCTTTTCCATGTAAACTTCGAACTAACTCATGCAAAAAAGGATATTATTATGTTTGCTTGTATTTAAAACAATGAAGGCAAGACTGTCTTTCAAATCTTAAGTTCCATTATATAATATCAATCTTAGAAACAAGAGTTATGGTCTTGGTCAACAGTTGACCGTTGTGTGTCATCTAAAAAGTCTTGATAAATATGATCTTGATTTACTGTATGGAAGCCATTATAAATGTAATCCTAGGAATCCCAACATCAGTTCCACTTACTCAGGTTCATTAAAAATGTTGGTTTAGCTTTTATCAGTGTCAAGAGATCAAGGTAATTTAAAGGGATTGCCCATGAATTGTCACTCTATATTGTGTGGCTCAGAAAGAAAGAAAACCAGATATTTCCAATTACAATGACATAATGACTCAAAGTTGATGATCTTGACATCATTTTCTTATCATTTCGAAAAAGAATGATCTACTTAATGAAGTAAGAATTAGGTCAATGATGAAGTTGTAATTGTAGATCGCAGGTGTTCCGTTCTTTCTAGGCCCCCATGTATATAAAAACCATTATTCTATCATAGGGATATTTATATTTCTTTATTTTTGTTTTCGGGGGGAGGGGGAAGATTTCGGCAATGCAAGGAAAGACTACAATTCATATTTGTACATTTTTTTTAAATTAATCTTTATCACTAGTGGTATAAGCAAGCTTCACAGAATATCAATATTTCGTTAGGGTGTCATAGTCCTAGTTGCGATTGGAAGATAAACCGTTCACATAGTGCGTTTGATTGCTAAGGTATGGATTAATTGCAAAGACAGATTTGATTAGCGCTGGTAATGACGCAATGAAAATGACGCTCGTGTGCAACAAGTGT
This sequence comes from Strongylocentrotus droebachiensis, assembly GCA_035222895.1. NCBI lineage: Eukaryota > Metazoa > Echinodermata > Echinoidea > Camarodonta > Strongylocentrotidae > Strongylocentrotus > Strongylocentrotus droebachiensis. Next base: position 139,142 of record JAVYIG010004304.1, on the reverse strand, counting down.
TAGATCAAGTCTACACTTACCGAATCAGCTTGTGAAAAGGATTGTGTATTCATGGCAGGGCTCATAGTTGACACCACGTCATGGCCTAAAGTGGGATTTGTACGAGGTGTAGATGTACCTGGGCATTCAGTCTTATCTGAAATTGATATAGTCAACTGGATAGCATCACCGGATACGGAGTATTATATATATATATATATTTTTTACCCTTTTTCACTAGTAAAAGAAAAAGCTTCTTCTTATTTTCTCTGTCTGTTTCTCCCTCGCTCCATTCCTTTCGCTCTTTCTCTTTTGAGTTACGACTAGATATAAAACTTTATTTGTACGTGAGAATTTCAAAACAAGATAGGCCTAACTATATATTCAGGGACCATCGTAATTAATTACGACAATCTTCTATTTTTGTCGTCTCCAATCAGTTAATTTGTTAATACCTTTAGTTCCATTAACAATTCTTGGTAATGAAAATATATTGCATTCGTTCATTCGTTCACTTATTATCATAACTGGACTTACTTTGGCAGGTAACTATATCGCAGTACGTGTTGTTAGAACTAATGTATGAAGCATTGTTTGCGGATTTCCGTTCCAGATATAGTGTGGTGCAGAATTCTAATGGGCTACCCGCATACACCGAAGGGCAACTTTGGAGCGAACACCAATGGATAACACTTAGATCGATTTTATCCAGAGACTGGTAGGCTGAATATCTATTATTGGAATAGTTGAATGTCATCTCTTTACGACACAGGGAGTTTTCCAGATTATACCGGTATTCCATTGACAGTTGGCAGTACCATTCGTCAAGGCTGGTCAAATTCCAATTGAAGCGTGATGTTATGTTGATTGTGACGTTATTCACAGCGTTTTCAGATATAACCAATGTTGATGTGGATACATCTGTGCTTTTAAGAGGACCTAAAGCATAGGAAAATGAAACATGAAAGATGATGAGAAAAAGAAAATACTTAATGTAAATGCTGGATCTAACTGTAAAAAGAACCTACGACTGTTTTGTTATAGGCGATGGACAGTCGTGCGACTACTGTAAGACGTCTCTACGATTTATAGCAGATTCGTAGCCCAATAGGGAGAATTTCTCGAAACACTTTATTTTCGATAATTCATAAGACTGTACAGGACCTAAATATAGGGATAATATTTAATCATATTTAAATTTTCAACATAATTATACTTGCGCCGGTAAGTTTGCTTAAAAACCCAAATACATGTACACCAATGACTACAGATTACCAAAAGAAATAATAATCTCTGTTTGAAGACCCGTGATAAAGACCACCCGAAACTCCCACATACTCGATACTAGATGTTGTCGTTGTAGTTATTGTAGTAGTAGTAGTAGTTGTTGTTGTCTGAGGTGGTGCCCCTGGGGATGGGGCCAGGGGCACAGTATCCCCCCACACACTTATTGAAGTACCCTGAAAATGCCCCTTTTACTTCCGATTAGTGCTCCTTTTTCTTTCGAATAGGTGCCGTTCTACATTCTTATAAGTTCCCCTTACCGCCTCTATAAGTGCCCCCTTTACCTATAAAAATCACCCCTATTAAAATCTGATAAATGCCTTTTTTCATCTCTGGTGAGTGCCCCTTTTGATGTGCGAGAAGTGCCCAATTTTCACCTCTGATACTTGCCCTCTTTGGTTTACTTCCACACGTGCTCCTTTCCTTTTCCAGTTAGTGTCCCTTTCCCTTCTAATAAATGCCCCCTCCTTTGTGCCCCTAATTGAAAGCGATTGAGAGCAACTCTTTCTTTAATTCCCAAAATCTCGCTCACTACGCTCACTCGTATTTATGGTCGATATAATCAAGTTTCTTATCAGGGTCTTTTCTGTGTTTCATGATTTGATTGTGCTTAAAACCCCATCAGGATTGTGTTTCCCTCTTTATAACATGTAATATTTTCGCACTTCGACCTCAGGGGTATCTCACTGAAAGGCGAATGCTTACGAACGAAGCGATCTCAAAAGGCGAATGCTTACGAACGAAGTGAATTTTGGCAGTTGGCGACGATTAGGCCAAAAAAAAAAATTGTTTGGTTGTCCTCGATTGCTTTTCTGGAGTAGGGGCGGGCGGGCGGATTTTTTTTTTTTTTTTTTTTTTTTTTTTTTTTTTTTTAATTCATTTTTTGTGTGTCTTTTTTTATATATTTTTTTTAATAATTTTTTTCCATAAAAAAAAAATAATTGGGATTGTCAAGCATTTAAACAAACAAAGTCTATAACACACTTTAATATGGTAAAAGACTAGTTAAATGTACAATGAATATCAAGACCAACACAGAAAGTATTTTGGGCTTTGAAATACAGCACCTTTTAAATCTCCATTGTACTACTTATATCTACTTGCGCCCTCTATGTAGCAAACAATGCCTAATCGGTGACCATTGGTCCCCTATGATCCTCTTTATCTTATATTAACTGAGAGCTGATTTGATGAGATAACCACCTGTCCAGTGACCTTGCAGGGTGGTCTAATCCCTCCTGTAAACTAGTACAGATGGGCTTTAAAATGAGTTTAAGAATGCTCAGAACCTGATTTGAATGAACGGCATTTTGACATAGAAAAATAAAAATGGCAAGTTTAATAAATACCTAATTACGTACTGAAAAGACCAAACTGGCAACGGGACGCGTTTTGATCCTTGCAAATGCATAAAATGGTATGTTTGGCATTTAAGATTGCTCCCTCAAAAAAAAAAAAAAAAAAAAAAATGAATAAAAAAAAAAAAATATTGAATTAAAAAAAAATATATATTAAAAAAAAAAAAAAAAATACGAGCGGCCCGAAAATGAGGAGCGGGCGGTCGAGGACAACCAAATGATTTTTTTTTTTTGGCCTTAGCAACTGTTAGCGACAGGTTTTTGCGAAGATTAGCAATTATTTTCCAATCCTTTGCAACTATTTCTGAATGTTTCTGAAAACGCTTCGCCGCCCCTAGTTGTTGTTGTTTGCATATTATATTCTAATATGAGGAAACAAATACAGTTTGATATGGGTAAATTCGACAGATTTAAAGCATTCAATTAATCACGAAGTACCAAATGTCATACTTACTCAGACATCTAATGTAATCACACTTCTGACCAGTAGATGTTGCATCATGGCTGACGGGAAGTCCAGTGGCAGCAATTTGTGCAAATGCCTCTACACAAAATCGCATGCCATTTACGCATGTCGGACCGCCTTTCAAATCAATGTCCATGATGTTGTTCTCGAAATATTCAAGATGGTTTAGTGCTAAATTTCCAGATTGCCTTGGGAATGTCCACTCTTGCTCTGCGTCCATGAGCCAATTGAGGATGAGCCTGGCTTTGAGTACGATTTTAACGTCCACGATGTCTGACGAGATATTTCGAAGAAATTTCACTTTCACATCAAAGGTAATGTTATTAGGTTCTCCTTCTCTAAGAGAGTCAGTTCTTAGATCAAGAGATTCTATATCAATTGAACCTGCAAGAAAAGAAGGTAAGAGAATAATAGTTTTAAACTTAACATTTGAATCATTCCGTTTACTTTGGGATTGATAGAGACCTACCGCAGTATAGAGTTTTTAGATGTTTAAACGATATCATCAATACATCAATCGTATTTTGAAATAAATCCAAAACTGAAAATAAAAATGTGAACTTACGTTTAAGCTTGGCATCTCCATAAACTTCAAACCTCATGGCCGGGTAGTTATGCCATTCGTCAATATAAATCCGAATGAAACGACATGAAGTGACCGGATGAATTGAGTTAAAGCGGGTGATATCTGAATTGGAATTTGCCCGGAATATCTGTAAGTAAGAAGAAGTGACTTATTTCATACAGTTGTTATATTGCATACATGCAGGCCTGCATACATAAGTTCAAATTCAGAGTTACATTTATTTTCTTCCATTTTTATTTCATATTAATAGAATATGTCTATTAAACCCATAACAATGAAGCCATCAATGATTTATGGAAGTAATAATGAGTAAACAAAAATACGCGTACATCATTTTGAAAATAATAATCTCATCAGTATGTACATAATCTCCCGATACATGGAAGTTACCTATTATGTACTCTATAATAGGAGCACAGTGGTTTATTAGTGAAGGCTCTTGACTCTCATACGAAAGGACCTGGGTTCAATCCTTGCTCAGTGATTACATCCTTGGACAAGGTGTGTTGCCTGCGTTTGTTCCTCTTCACCCAAGTTTATTAAATGGGTACCTGACGATGATTGGCTATTAATTATTGCAGGCTATCCTCGGTGAATAAGACTCAAATGTATAATCATTATACAGTTAGTCCCAGAAAAAACGAAACCGAGAATTATCGATGTTTTATCATAACTTAATCACATTTATAATTAATAAATGACACATATTTGGAAAGCTTAGATCCTCCTCTTTTATTTGATGCAACTCATAATGATGCATATTTCACGCTTGAGTGATTAAAATCAATTTGAAGAGAGGAAACCGAAACGTCGTTTGGCGGGCGGTATCTGAATTTCAATGAGAAAATCACATTTCTAGAAAGTTGAGGTTCTGCCCTTTCATATGACACCTCACTCACGAAAAATGAGCAAGGAATGACACAGTTCTGTTTGTTTAAAGTAGCCCTTACATTTTCATAATTTTAGCAAACAAATTCGTTTTCACGGGCTGCCTGTCGTAGCAAAAAGCAGAATTGACAAAAGACAACTCCGTTTCGTTGATAATCAGCCATGCATGTAGTCTTTCGTCTACGGCTGATTGTCAACGAAACGGAGTTAAGTCTTTTGTTTTTTTCTTTTGTTGTTACGGCAGCAGCCAGTGAAAATGAATTCGTTTAATCAAATTATGGAAATGCAAGCACTACTTTAACCAAACAGAACTTTGTTATTCCTAGCTCATTTTTCCTGAATGAGGTGTCATATGAAAGGGCAGAAACTCAACTTTCTAGAAATGTGATTTTCTCTTTGAAATTCAGATACCGTCCGCCAAACGACTTTTCGGTTTCCTCTCTTCAAATTGATTTTAATCACTCATGCGTGAAATATGCATTATGAGTTGCATCAAATAAAAGAGGAGGATCTAAGCTTTCCAAATATGTGTCATTTATCAATTATAATTGCGATTAAGTTATGATAAAACATCGATCATTCTCGGTTTCGTTTTATCTGGGATGCACTGTATATCATAATATCGTGCATCAAAAATGGTTTTTTATTGGTTGAGCGCTTTTCACGTGACCAGAAATATTTCAACTATTTTAAGGTTGCTCTGAAAGAGTACTACTTGGGAATACTGGGAGTTGTTTTAATAAACATTTTCTTCTTTTTCTTTTTAAGTAGATTTTTTCATGCAGGATATAAAAAAAATATACCCTGCCTTCTCTTCGAGGTACTGGATAAAGATATGCACCTCTGTGACTCCAATAAGACTATTGGAGTCACCTCTTGGCTCTTGCCCTTAGTTTTAAACCAGAACCTCTCAAGACAGTATATATTTTTAAACTATCCCAGTAGTTAGCCACCCAACATCTCACCCCATCTTCCTCTTCCAAGAAAAGTCCTACCTAATCAACATTCATTCTAAACGTCCTTAGCAGAGTATGCTTTTTTTGATATCCTTTTCTATCTATGGATACGCCACTGACATTTTTAAAGGTAACTCACTTCCGAATCATTTTGTGCAGAAATATTTTTGAACGTTACGTTGTTTTCACCACAGCCGACCACATACGATGTAACCCAACCATCTTTGTGATTTCCATATCCCCCTTGCGTTCCTATGCCAATGATGTTGTTAGGATATGAGAGATCAACCTGCGAGAGAATAAAAATGCTGGTATTAGCATATTTTTTAATTGAGAAGGCTTAGAAATGTTCGTAGTCTGATCATTTAGAAAGATAATTTATGAAAATGCGTCTCTGTATGTTCTCATCATGGTTGAGAGAGAAAGTCAGATTAAATCCGAAAACAAATCGGAAGAATTTAATTCTTCCAAGGCACACAGTTAATTGTTCATTCAAGCATTAACGTTTGATATGATATGTCATTACATATACAAAGGACAAGGCTTAATTGTTCTTTAGTGAAGTGTCTTTTAGTGATCAGAATGTGAAAAATGTTCAAATCTTACGACACTCATCTTGGCTGATACCAGCCCCAACACAAATTCCTAAGTATGGATTATGCACCTTAATATATTTTGCTCACTTATCACCATGTCCTTTGGGGGTACTTGATGAAAGAGATCCTAAGCTTTCCACAAATTATTTAAAAACATTAAGTTTGGGAGTCTTCTCCAATTATTCACTTTATGAATGATGCACTGTAGATGATACCGATGAAGATGAGGATGATGATGGTGGTGGTCAGTGGCGTACGCAGGATTTTTTCAAGGGGGGTGTTTGAGAATTTAAAAATCGCGCCGAAAAATTCACGACGACTCAGCCAGCCGCTGAATAAGCAGGGGGGGGACACTTTTTTTTTTTTTTTGAGCACACACAAAAATATATATAAATATATATATATATATATATATATTTTTTAAACAATAACAACAACTTTCAAGGGGGTTTAACCCCCCCCCCCCCTGTGTACGCGCCTAGTGGTGGTGGTGGTGGTGGTGATAATGATACGGATGATTAAAAAATAGTTTTTGTTTTATTTACTCCATTATTTCTTTACGCATGTTCTATTTATTCATGTAATTATAATTATGTATTAATTAATTATTTGTTTTTATATTTCTATCAATTGATTTGATTTGTTTATTAGTCTTTTTCTTCTGACTTTCTAACCTGAATCCACGGATGCTCATCTTCTTTGGGTCGCCATGAAAAGTTCTTGTTCAAACGGCCATGTGCAGCCCTCCTCCATGTGTTGTACTCGCTGCTTGCTGAGATAGCAGAATCGGTTATCCTCCCAGCCTCCATACCAAGAGCAAAGATCTTCTTACATGTCATACCTGTATAGGATGGCAGTGAAGCAATTTACGATTAAGCACAAACAAAGAAACATCTATCTATACAGTTTCATTGGGTAAATATTCAAATTCAAAGAAAACATGGTGCAATCCAAACCATTTTTACTCACAGACGAAAAACAGTGACAGCGGCATAGCAAGTTTAATTAGGCCAAATAGCAACAATGAATTTGTACTTTTTACCTCTTCTCTTTTAAAGCAAAACAAAAAAAGCCTTAACCCTTACTGTACTGGGGGGGGGGCCTGGGAGGCCCCCCCCCCCCTCGACATTTTCGGAGATTGCGCCGCAACCGCTTGGAATTTTTAATTGTCGTTTCATGACTTTTTTCCCTCAAGTCTTACGCACATTTTGATACCATTTTCGTCGAAATCGGATATACCTGTAAGGCGTTACATAACAATTAGTATGCGCATGTCATCAAAAAAAAAAAAAAAAAAAAAAAAAATTGCATCAAAAGTTGCATAAATTATCATTTTTAATTACATTAAAATAACTATTTTGTGTTAGAAAAGAAGTTTCATATGAATAATGAGTTTCAACATTCAAAAAGTGGAGTTTGACACGTTTTCTGTAAAATGCATAAAATTAGCATTTTGCATAATTAATTAGGCTAACGACAAAAATTTGCATATTCAGAAAAAACTAATTATACCATCTTGTTCCTTACGTAAATATCTACAAACATGCACATTTTCGTGTTCAGCGGACAATCGACGGCCGAGATCATAGGGGGGGGGGGGGCCTCCCAGGCCCCCCCCCCCCCCCCCCAGTCAGTGGGTGCTCAAAATAGCCCAGTACAGTAAGGGTTAAAAAAAAACCTGTGACATACATTTTGTTTTAATAGCGTGAAGTGATACAAATCATTTGTTTTTGTCATATATTTTATCAGTGAATAAAGAGGCTTGGCCAGCTTTAATTAGCATGGCAGCAATCTTGGAAAACATATCTAAAATTGCGAAATAATAATTAGTAGGCCTACTGCCCTGCCTCCTCCTTTTTTTTTCAAGTCCCGACAAGAACGCGCAATTTTTGTTATTTGGCCTAATACATTCTAACTTAAAACAGCATTAAATGATGATGGAATGAAAGACCAGGTCAGGATAATTAAGATTAAGGAAGAAAATAATCCTTGAGTTGATAGAAAGTTTGCAAAAGGCGGAGAGGTAGGGCCCATTCTGTAATAGTGATACGACTTGTTTACTCATCTAGCGGTTTTGTGAAGTGATGTTACCCCCCTGGATCACCTTCGAACCAAAAAAGCGGGACGTTGGATAGTCATCTTAAAATCTATACTAATACTTGTAATATACTGTTTTTGATAGAAATTGATGAGAAAAACTTGGGCAGATCCAAGTATCACATTAGCCCCACACCTCCAGCCCCCCCCCCCCGAAAAAAGTGCGCCAATATTCTATCCCCCAGCACAAACACAAACATACACACATACCCACACATACCCGTGCCGTACGACTCTGGGGTTGGCTGTTGTATTAAATGGCGTCAAAAAGAGGAAATAGTTGTGAGGCATCATAGGCATTTAATTGGTGGTTGGCGATGTGATTTGAGGCCTCTCTCTACGATTAATATGACTATTTTCTCATCCCAGTTTTTTTCTTTTTGAAGGGGTTCAACAGGGTCCGCGGCTCAAGTCCTTTGGCAAGACATTGATCTACATTTGCCACTCTCCACCAAGGTGTTAAATGGGTACCCGGTTGGATGCGAAAGCTAATGTGCTTACATTAGCAAGTGTGTGCTTGTAAAAAATGACGCCTGGCTGGAATGCTCCCCAGGGAGTGGAGAATGTGCATACATTGTGTGCGGGTAAGCCTGAATCCGATGACCGGGGTAATAATATATTTATATGTATATATATATATATATATATATATATATCTGTAAAGCGCTATGAGAGGGCCTTCGGTCCTGAAAAGCGCTATATAAGAACTAGCTGTTATTATTATTAAACCCTAGAAAAGTCTCTCCACAATTTTGGAAACCACTTGGTCGCTCAGCTCATAATTCCCCTTCCCTCTTTTTAGAAACCGTTTATAACCTTGATTTCACTGGTGATCATATATCATGCACTCACTTACTTCCTGACATATCAGAGTCTAAGGGTCCGACAGAACAATTCTCCCATCGCTTGTTAGGATCAGAAGTGAAGCACCAAGCAGCGGACCTGAGTCCGCCTGGGTTTCTGCAATAGTTGTGGTCCAATGTCTCATCGGCTAAGTTCCCGTTGTACAAAAATGAGGGCCAGTTTTGCCAGCGTGTGCTCCATGTTTGACAGGTAAAGCCCGAGCTCGTCTGCGATAGGTTTCCCCTGTAGTTGATTCCTGTTGGATCACTTTCGCAATCACATGTTGCTATTAAAGTAAATAAAAATACGAAGCTGTCACATGAAACTTTATATTTCTAATCCATCCTTATTATTTGTGATGCCTTTATATCACATGTAAATCTTTGTTTAAAAAGGAAAGTCCACCATGGTATCAATTTGATTGTAATAGGATCAGAAAAAACGAGATTGAGGGGGTCAGTGAAAGTTTGAGCAAATTCCGACAAAAAATTTAAAAAAGTTATGAATTCCCGAAGTTGTGATCAATCAAACACAAATTGGTAACACTGTCTGTGACGTATGTTGCGATTTCCTCTCCAATTTGCTCGGTACAAACAATGTTAAACTTCAATTTTTTCGTTATTGATGACGGAATATATCCATACAGGAGTTGTATAGAAACAAATTTGCAATAAATATGTTTAGGATGCATGTATAACTTCGTACCTGTTGCGCACGAAGCATCATTTTGATTACATTATTTGTTTGTAAGATTCTTTTTATTGCTAACATGACAAATTTATAACATGACAAGATAAGATATCATGACAGAACAGTCATAATCATATATGTGAACTTCAACGGACGTTTAGACATAACGAAATGAGGAAGGGTAATCCTCCCTGCCCTCCCTGTCTAGCCCCTCCCACACCCCCCCCCCCCCATTATAATTATGCATAATTATTACCTGCGCTAATTGAGCATGCAAATGCAAACAGCACATACATCAGTTATTCAAAGCAACGTTTGAAGTGTTTAGTTTGCTTCCACTTGATTTATGATTTCACTGCAAACATAGCACGTCAAAGATCATGACGCTTTCTGACGCATCGTATTAAAAAAGGCTCATTTTTTAAATTGTTTCTTGTCTCATCATGTCTTAGGAAGTGCACTAGTAATTCTAAATTTGTAATAGGCATTGTTAATTCTTACCACTTTGACTGGTGTTGGTCTCTCCAGAATTGGATCCAGTCTGTAGATTATCATGACACGTATGAAAAAAATTCAATTGTAAGTCTTTGGCAGCAGTTATTCCAGACATAATAGATATTAATTTACCACAGATGACAAAAATAAAATATTAAGAACTCTTTTAGTATGTATATAATAAAAAGTTGGTTCAAATCAAGCATATTATAATAGCGATGATCTATACAAAATGATATAAAAGTATAACGAAAAAGAATAACGTGGTTATGAAGAACAATATTATGTAAAGCAACAGATAAAAAATAGTAAAAGTTAAATAAATCTGAACATAAATTAGCTAAAGATTAACAAATTACCAAGGGATGGATATATTTAAAATAGGGAGAGACTCCATACAAATGCTGCCAGGTTTTCCTCTGTTCAATATGAATAATATTTAAAAAATCATAACAGTAGTCCAAAGGTATGAAGCATACCACCTGTCTATATGATCTGGAATTGGAAAGGGCATTATTTTTTTTTATTTTTTTTTAAATATTTTTTTTTATAGTATGAGCACCACACTTCTCAAACTACTGAATTGCAGTTTTAGACAGATATGATTACATTTCAAAACTATCATGAAGGAGGGGGCAAACTGGGTCTTGAAATTTACAATACCACCCCCACACACACACACATACACACATCGACAAAAGAACCAAACACCCTTCCAAATAGTTCTATGCATACTAAATTCATCGGCTTGAGCGACATGTTACTCGTTCCCTTGTAAAAGGAGACAAAAACACGTAAGGACGCCAATGCGGCGTCCGATGGGGGGGTTTATCCTAATGAGTGAGTGAGTGAGTACACACTACATAGTTAGACGAAGCGTTAGCTTTACACAAATTTATCATCAACCATTTTAAACCCTAATCCAAATTACTAATTATTTTTAAAACATGGCTTACTTTATTGCAGTAAGATCCTTCCCATCCTGAGTGACAAACCCTAGCTCCTGTAGTATCATTACAATCATAGTGGCCTTCACAGTTGTCTCTCGCTAAACAATAGGTGCTGCAGTCTGAAGATGTTTTGTAGTAATGCACATCGCAGTAAACCTTAACTGCAACGATCAATCTAACAAACAGAATAAAAAGAACAAAAATCTTAAGCTTTCCTGTTTGAAAATGCTGTTCTTTTGTAAATATCACTTCTGAAGAAGCATGCTTTGTTCTCTCTAAAGATAGTGCATGATTAAACTAATTACAAATATCATAAACACAATCATCAATCAAATCATGTATTATTTGGAGTTGGATATTGAATTATCCTTAAAACCAACTTAGCTTTTCTAAAACGTAAATTTCATGAAAGTTTTACATTGATGCAAAGCTGATGTGTTACTACTACTCGTTAGTCTTGTTTGGATGATCATGGATAGATGAATGGCACTTCGTTTGTAGACTTCTCTTTTGATTGTACATACAATGTTAGTGTGATCTTCAAAATATACCATTAATATTATGATTCTGATTCGCATCAAGCTATATTAACGATCCATTAATATACGCCTGTTCGTAGTAAAAGGTCGGCACATCAGACGATCAGCATCTTCTTCAGATGCCAAGACCCCAGTTACCTTTGCAGTTGAAAAATATAATATCATTAGAGAGTTCCGAATCCAAGTTGAAATCCTACCTTTTTTTAAGCACTGCTCGGCATGAGAATATGGCACTCATTTGGACTCTTATCTATTTGTTTTCCCTTGTGTGCCTCGGAATAGAAGTTCTAGAAAGATGGCGCAATACGAATTCCTAGTGCCACAAAATTAATAATCTCAAAGGTGAATACAGTTGGTGTATTAATTTTGAAGATGGACACTACAAGTTGAGTTTACTCACAGCGGTGTTCGTGCTGTAGCCAGTGATACGGTGTGTTCTTTTGCCAATGCTGATGTTCGATCGAGACTATACTTGTAATTGTAGCCGTAATAAGCTATCTCAGCTTGATCATCATCCCACAATTTAATCTTGGACCTAAATCCAGTCTATAGAAAATAGAAAATGAACATATTGAAGATGCCCAACAACCCTGTAAAAGCAGACACATAAACAAATCCTCTCTGTGTCCATGCCTTGAGCCATAATGCATGGCCGTACAGAGGATTTTTTTATTTTGGGGACCGGGTGGAAATTCAACGAATTATTGACAATTTATTGCATTTTCTTTGTTTGTTTTTTTATTTGTGGGAACTGCCCCCTACCCTAGACCCCGCTGCGTACAGGCATGGTTCAGTGACAAAGCAATGGCCTCGTAACTGTGAGGCCCCAGGATCAAAACCGTGTCGATGTGCTATATTAGTGCCCTTTTGTGGGGCATTAATCCTCATTACTGTCAATTATGACTTAAGGGGGTAGGTCCCCTAGTTGATAAGCATAGTAGCAGTCACGCAAAATACACATTGGCAAATAATTATTCAATAACATCTGAGAATGTATACTATTACCTAGATCTATTAGGAATTTTAAAAAAATTAAATAATTCCATAAAATGGGGTAATACAAAAATATTTCAACTATATGAGCGACAGTGTATCATTATTATTTTCACTATCATCAATTATTCTTATTATCATTATTTGTTTTCCCCTAAATTTACTCACCGACCATGAGTCTATAGTCAATACAATAGGGTTGTCTAGATTGCTGGCTAGAGATGATGTGAAGAAGAAAGGATCGTTGTCTACACAGAGGCGGGTCGTTGGAAACTTGCCATAAGGACATTTGTTCATATCGTTTTTATTCCTGAGTAAAGACAGATATTAAACGAGATGAAGGCTAAACATGTTAGGAAAATGCAATGAGATGGTAAAACTTGATCATTGCAATTCCAGTGAGTCTAGCAACTGCTTTTTTAGACTGTAATAATGGGTCGTCGATGATCATGATGTTGATAATGAGCATATACACATTCCGATGTATAGGAGCTCAATTATATGCTGTGATACATTTTATTCAACGATAAAATGAGAATGACTTTGGGCTTAAGTAAATTATTTGCTTAATTCTTTACCAAACTGTCAGAAATAAAGGGTCCTCTAATCAAACTTCTGCCGTATAGGTATTACAGATACTAATTTAATCGCTCATCATCATCATTATCATATAACCATCAACAAAAGTTATCACTTAAAAACAATGTTTCTTCGCTGCTTGGAACAAAGGTCGGTACTGTTCTCGTTTAGGTTCATGCACTTTGAAATATCTTTTTGATACCCTATATGAAAATAAAATTGTCTTTCGAATACAAAAGTGTTTGGATGAAATCGAGAAAATGTGATGACTATTATAGCTATTTAAGACAGAACTAGATGCCATCATGAATCTTCTTACTTGTTGTAGACACCGAAGCAGAGATCGAACTCGACACATTCTATCTGACCGGTGTGTCCGAATTCTACCAATCTGAATGACACTTTCACCCTGCCATGGATCTGTAGTGTGGGAGAAAAGATAAAGGCACAGTTTGACCCGTGAAACAAATTTCGGTTGTAAACACAACAAAGAATTAAGTAAACAATTCCTAGCTGTGATTACATTACAGGTTCAACTCTCATTGAGGTTCATCATGCAGACGTTTGTTGCTCATTTTCTGCAATAACCATGATTATTGCGTACACGAACCTATATTATACAAGCATTGCTTTTTACTAGGTTCCTCACATTCTACTTAATCTATTACATGAATTGATATATCGAGACTTATTAGCTTATCTGGATTTTGTAGAAAAGATGAAAGATTATTACATCAAATGGGAATGTGAAACTGCACTGAATTACATTTTTCAAATTCAGTATTAACAAACAAAAAAATTGCCTTTGTGATTTTTGTCATGAAACTGAAACAATCGAACATTATTCAATATAATCAACAAGCACATACCAGTATGTAAAAAGCGGATAAGAAAAAAGGCATGTCCATGGATATCTGACGAGATTGTTAAGCTTATGACGGAACGTGATAAAGTTCTCAAAGCTGCTAAAGCTAACAAAAGTGATGATCTTTGGGACACCTACAGATATCTAAAGAATACAGTTATTCATCTCATGAGGAAAAGAAAAAGAGAATATAATGCAGACCAGATCTCGCAAAATCATAACAATAGTAAGCAAATGTGGAGATGTTTGAGAAACCTTGTGACTAAGTCATTACCTATATCTCCCAATAGCATAAATGTTGATGGTGCTAATGTGTCAGACAATGCAAATATTGCTGAAGCTTTTAATGACTTTTTCATTTATAATGCTACTAAGATTACAAAGGACCTGCGAAGGAATAAGTCTCAACTGAGAGTAGACGAGGACAATAATATTGGTCCAACTCATTCGCAATTTAATTTGAATTTGATTACTGAGGATTTTGTATTGAAACAGATTGATAATCTGAGTATAGATAAAGCAACTGGTGAAGATCTCATCAGCTGTAAACTTTTAAAGATGACGAAGAATGTTATCGCAGAGTCTCTTTGTGATATCATTAACAAATACCTGTCTACAGGAGTTGTTCCACGTGAATGGAAAAAGGCTCGGGTAGTACCAATATTCAAATCTGGAGATATTTCTTCTTTGAATAATTACCGCCCCATTTCATTTCAATATTACCTATCGTGAGTAAAATTATAGAAAGGGCCGTCCACCAACAACTCAGTGAATTCTTGGACGTGAATCAATTATTACACCCTAATCAGTCTGGTTTTAGACCTAAACATTCAACAGCTACTGCCCTTGCAAAACTTGTAAATCAATGTGACTTGTAACTACAATACTTGTATTTTCTCGAAGTTTCACTTTCCTATAATATCAGCTAAAGAAATCAGAGGTTTAAAATTTTCGGGGAAACTAAATTCAAACAAAGTTTAAGAGTCAACAACAGTACGACGAATCGTCTTCTTTTCTATATTGTGATGAAACGCCAAAAAAAAAATCCGCGCTTCGCGCGGAAGGGGAAAACTTCATTTAGACGAGTCGAGAACGGTACAACGAATCGTCTTCTTTCTCTAATATTTTAAGGAAACGTCAAAGCTTCCGCGCTTAACGCTAAAGGGGGAAACTGAATTCAGACAATTAGGGCTTATTAAGAGTCGAAAACGGTACAACGAATCATCTTCTTTCTCTAATAATTTAATGAAACGTAAAAACTTCCGTGCTTCGCGCGGGAGGGAGAAGCTTTATTCAGATAAGAATTAAGAGTCGAAAACAGTACACCAAATTGGGCCGATTAAGAGTCGAAAACGGTACAAACGAATCGTCTTCCTTTCTCTATATTGTGATGAAACGCCAAAAATTCCGCGCTTCGTGCGGGAGGGGGAAGCTTTATTTAGACAAGGATTAAGAGTCGAGCACGGTTCAACGAATCGTCTACTTTCTCTAATAATTTAAGGAAACGTCTAAACCTCCGCGCTTCGCGCGGAAGATGGACAACTGAATTCAGATAAGAATTAAGAGTCGAAATCAGTACACCAAATAGGGCTTATTAAGAGTCGAAAACGGTACAAACGAATCGTCTTCTTTCTCTTATAATTAAATGAAACGTCAAAGCTTGGGGGAAACTGAGTTCAGATGAATAGGAGGTAATAAGAGTCGAAAACGGTACGACGAATCGTCTTCCTTTCTCTATATTGTGATGAAACGCCGAAAATTCCGCGCTTCGCACGAAGGGAGAAAACTTCATTTAGACGAGTCGAGAACGGTACAACGAATCGGCTTCTTTCTCTAATCATTTAATGAAACGTCAAAATTTCCGCGCTTTGCGCGGAGGGGGAAGCTTCATTCAGACAAGGATTCAGAGTCGAGCAAGGTTCAACGAATCGTCTACTTTCTCTAATAATTTAATAAAACGCCAAAACTTCCGCGCTTCGCGCGGGTGGGGGAGAAACTGAATTCAGACATGGATTAACAGTAGAGAACGGTACAGCAAATCGTCTTCTTTTCAAAATAATTTAATGGAACGTCAAAGCTTTCGCGCTTCGCGCGGGAGGGGGGGGGAACTTCATTTAGACAAGGATTAACAGTCGAGAAAGGTACAATAAATCGTCTTCTTTTCCTAATAATTTAGAGGCCTATCACCCACACCCCCTCATGGCGCTCTTTAAGTGATTCGCTTGCTCACTACCGCCCTCCCTAAATTAAGATCCTAGCGCCGCGCCTGCATTCAAATATATCAGCTATGATGCTGACTAAGTTGACGAAATAATTCGCATATTTATGTCGTCGAGGAAAATGACCATTTGCGCATATGCAAGTACTATAGATAGTCCATAGGAAAAACAATTTAGCCTTCGGCCCCGGGTTTATAAGGTTAAATTTGTAGATATTGGACATTTAATTTTGTCGGTAATTGGTCGCTAGTTTTGTCGGTTATCGTTGGCCTCTACACCCCCCCCCCCCCCACTGAAAAAGGTCTAGCGACGCCCCTGGTTGTATGATCGAACCGATTTCATTCTCATACAACTAATGCTACGGTCACAAAGGTTCGTACGAACGATAATTTCGTACGAATCTCCCTGTTTTCCTTTGTCTTCCCGAATTTCCATTGTCTGAAAATCGTTCGTACGGCGTTCGTAGCAGTTCGTAATGGCATTTGTGACCGAGGCTTAAGCTGCACAAAATTCAAAAGAGGGCCTCAAGAATAATATTGAACAAGACATATAACACACCGTCGGCTGATTTGTTCACAAGTCTTAAATGGATGACACTAGACAAGCGGTTTGAGTTAAGTCGCGTTATGATGATATATAAATGCGTTCATAGCTTAGCACCTTCTTACCTTCAGGTAGGCTTAATCAATCCTAATGATGTACATGAGCATCATACAAGGCAAATAGACAGTGGATGTTTACGTGTGCCTAGATTTCACACTGAATGTTATAAGTGTAGCCCAATAATATTGTTTCTTTCATATTTGAATGGAATAAGCTAGATAATTCGTTGAGAACGGCTTCCTCTGTCAATTCAACTCTGTTTAAACAATCTCTTAAATTAAGAGATTGTTTAAACAGAGTTGTAATTTGTGAATGGCTCAGCCGAACATACACTACGTGCATGTTCTGTAATATTTACATGACTTATTCACATAATTGCGACTTAATTAATATTTTCCTATTGACATTACTGTTTACTAGGTTAATGATATATGTTTATTTTGCAAACGAGTATTATTTTTGTAACTGTTCTGTATAAATGTTATAAACGATGTAAATATGTTCATTCAGGGCCCCATGGAAGACCTCTACCAAGTTGGTGAATGGGCTACCCTGTCAAAAGATTAGAAATAAATATATAAACAAATAAATAAAATGGTCTGTAAGAAATTCATACGAGAGAGGAAAAAGTTGTTTTCAAGGTTGAAAATTATTAAAAAATGAGTTTACATAATTTATTTAAGGAAAAAAAGATCATCTAATAAAAGCCACAGACAGATATCACTTATTGTAGCTGGTTAGTGATAACTAACTTTGCCAAAGTGATGTAAAGAGCAAATTGTATTTCAACATATATATTACATTTAGGTCTATGCGCCAATGTTTATTTTGTGTTTATATTATTTCATGTTCACACCATTGATTGAATGGAAACTGTGAAACTCATTGGCGACCTTTCGTGAAGCAATATTGAAGAAAAGTGAAACCCTCAAAGGACTGAATCAATATTTGAGCCAGAGAAAAAGAAACAGCGCCATCTAATCATCATTGATGAATAACTCGAAGAACATCTCCCAAAACAATCGTGTTATTTGGCTCTAATTGACCACATCTACAATACAAGGAGGTCATGAATAAGCATGTAATGACGTCGTTTCAGTTAGTTCTTGACCGCGCGCATACGTGCAGATTGAGGTCATGTATGAAGGTGGCACATTGTAGCACAATGGCGCCGTCAAATCAGGGGCAAAATTTGACCATTTTAATATACAGTAATTGTATTGTCTGTGTTTTTGCGGCAGTAGTAATTGAGTGTTAAGTATAGTTATAGAGTTTTGATTTTTATAACGTGTTTATCCAAACTTGGCGATTCTTATTATCGTCTTTGTAGGCTATACTCCAAACAAAGAGCAAGTGGTCAACTCGGTCGCCGGTCAAAAACCTCCCTGCGACCCCCTCTCCCCCACCCCGTTAGAAAAAAAAAAATACCTTTAAAAGGGGGATTTTTCACTGAACTGCAAACCTGCCAAAAATGAAATCATTATTTCTCAGCATTGGTAACAAATAGAAACGAGATGAGAAACGAGATGAGAAAGAATGAACACCATGGCGACCAGAAGTACAATGAGTCGTGCACGACATACACATATCATCATTAACCCATTCAATGAGCCATGGCATGATCGAACACCGCTATTAGTATCCTTTACATCTATGATATTCAATATAGCTATAGGCATATGGCTTAGGATAAGTAGGTAATCATAAACTGATGAATGCAGTGTCGAGAAAGAGCAAGTATGTAATAATGGAGGAAAAGTGAAGTGTATCAATTATTCAAAACCGGTTTCTGCCATTCGATGCCAATATATAATTCTAAAATGCAACCCCCCCCCCCCCCCCCCCTAAAAAAAAAAAAAAAAAAAGGGGGGAAAAAATAGAAAGAAAATGCCGGGCCTCCATAGTTTACGACGTCACTAATATCAAATATCCAATTGTTCATTCACGAATAGACATGCAATTAAAATGAGGGAAAAAACGAAAGAAAGCAGAAAATGGCCTCCAATAGGAGGAAGACACACGAGAAGAAGAAGGGGAAAAAATTAGTTTCACAAATATGAATTCAACTTCTTTTCATTGATTTTCTCTGTATTATACGTGTTTTACATTGTCAAACATCACCTCCCTGTAGATGTGCCAGTCTACCTCTACATGTGCCCGAGGAGAGGGGATGGTAATAAGGCATATAGCTAGTGTTGTATATCGAATATCATATACATGTATGATAATAATAAGATATTTGTATACCGCAAATTGCATAATACCTCTAAACATTTTAGAAGGAAAATAGTTGATAAGTAAAGGAAACAGAATTAGCATTACAAATAACATCAAGTCAATCAACATTAAAACTTTGTAGATAAAAAATAAAACATGTACATAATTCAAATCACTTGCAACCCAAATACAAATATTTCAAAAATTAATAGTATCATACGTTAATCTACAAAATATTAAAGGCAAAAGGGCAGAGGGCTATTCAGGGAAATGACTTTATACAGAGATGTGTATTTAAATAACTAGCATTGCGAATTTGAAGGGGGAAATTGTTCCAAAGAAATGTAGCTGCATACACGTAAGAACGTTGACCATAGGTCTATTGTTTGTAAGAATAGATGTACAGGATGAAATAAAGCTTCCTAATATACAAATAAGTTTCACACATCAATTAAACATCTTTTCATTGATTTTCTTTGGAGTGTACGTGTTTTAAGTGTTCAAAACACCACCTCCCTGTAGATGTGCCCGCCTACCTCTACATGTGCCCGAGGAGAGGGGATGGTAACAAGCCATTAAGCTAGTGTTGTATATTGAAATAAAGCTTTCAAGTATACAAATGGGTTTCACAAAAATTAATTCAACTTCTTTCCATTGATTTGCTTTGAAGTATACGTGTTTTCACCTCCCTGTAGATGTGCCCGCCTACCTCTATTAGTGCCCGAGGGGAGGGTATAGGTAATAAACCATACAGCTAGTGTTGTATACAATGTATTTAATATCCATATGTAAAGCTTGAAATAAAGCTTCCTAAGATACAAACGAGTTTCACAAATATCAATTCATTTTCTTTTCATTCATTTTACTCGAGTATACGTGTTTTTACGTATTCAAAACTTCACCTCCCTGCATATACAGTGTAAATCCAAAAAAGTTAACACCTGTAAATTACTAATTATTTTAAAATCATCTATGAACAGTAAATGATTATACATCTTATGAAAGAGTGTTTTATCCCGAATCATTTAGTATCATTTTGTATGGTATGTGTTCACGCTTGGATGAACAGGAGGTATTGTTTGCGAGAGTGCTAACATCGATTTGCGCCAAAGTTGCTTTATATGTGATGTTTGAATAAAACGATTGGGATTTGGGTATTAATTCGGTCTTTGCAGATCCAAATAACATCCCTAACAAAATTAAAATCATGCCACACATATCAAATATCGAATATCAACGCACATTTCTGCGCGCGTGTGTGTGTGTGTGTGTGTGTGTGTGTGACTTTGCTTCTGCAAAAAGCATATGCAATGCATTTCATTTGATACATTCAATTCATTCGCTCACTCCGCTAATCCCAACATAATACATCCTGTAGGCATCACTTTGGCGCAAGTCGATTTTTGCACTCTCGCAAACAATGCCTCCTGTTCATCCAAGCTTGAACACATACCACACAAAAATGATACCAAATGATTTGGGATAAAACACCCTTTCATAAGATGCATAATAATTTACTGTTTATAAACGATTTTTAAAATAATTAGTAATTCACAGGTGTAAACTTTTTTTTGACTCACACGCTGGTGTCGTAATACATGTAGAGTATTGTGATGGATAAATGGGTATCTTATACCATGGTCACATCTAACTGTACAATTCTCTGCGTCTGGTCCATGGCCGAGTTTGCAAAATAGCACAACAATGATATTACAGGCCCCTATATGCTCGGCATTGGTCAAAACTTCATGACTTTTCGGATTTAAACATTTGCATTATTGTTGCAAATGAGTGATTGATTGGTTGCTTTTATTCAAAGCATAATATATTTTCAAATATTGACATATCTCAAGGTTATGCATGTATGGAAATAGATAATTGTGAATCATAGTAATTAATAACATAAAAGAATTTAATATAAATGTTTAAGATAGCTGTCATTTCTACTTTGCTGTTGCTTACAGTGAGATGAAATTAAAATTTGTGTGTCAAACCTAGGAAAAGGAGAAAATCCATTGTGATGGTTGTGCATGATGTTTTGAAACAAAAAAATGCTAATCGGTTGGAAGAAGGTTAGCAAAGAGGAACTTTTTCCAAACGAAAGTGTGTTTTTTTGCTGATGGGTTCATGGCTGTATATTCTATGAACTTGTAATGGATTTAAGACTGTAAAGAACTTTGGAAATGTAAACACCGGAAATACACTCTAAAGAAATACAACCTAGCGATGGAGAGAGTTTGGTTAATGCTCATCAATAAACTCTTATTATCGACATTACGTCCTGGGATTTATTTTATTACAAATATATTTAGGCAAACAGTATAAATCTAAATATTGTATAACCGTTAAAGGATTGGAATTTTAATCCTTTCCACTGAATACACTATCTTTCACAAATAATATAATTTATTTGTTTACTTTTAGCAACCCCCCCCCCCCCCACCCCGCCCGTAAGAAGAAATGAAGACAAAAAATACCTTTTTAAAGGGGAAATTTTCACTGAACTGCAAACCTGCCAAAATGAAATCATTATTTTTCAGCATTGGTAACAAATAGAAACGAGATGAGAAAAAATGAACGTCATGGCGACCAGAAGTGCAATGAATCGTGCACGACATACACATAATCATCATTATCCATTTAATGAGCTATGGCATGATCGAACACCGCTATTAGTATAATCGAATTAATTCTACTATGATTAGGATAATTAGGTGATCAAAAACTGATGAATGCAGTGTCGAGGAAGAGCAAGTATATAATAATGGAGGAAATTTATGTGTATCAATATTATTCAAATACATTTTCTGCCATTCGATGCCAATATGTAATTAAAACAGGAACCCCCCCCCCCCCCCTCAAAAAAAAACAGGGAAAAAAATATAAAGAAAAAGGCCTCCATAGTTTACGACGTCACTCTATCATTAACGTTTTTTCTAAACATGACAATGATGAAGCTCGATTCATCTGAAAGCTAATACTAATATCAAATATCAAATTATTCATTCACGAAAAGACATGCATTTAAACTGAGAAAAAAGAAAGAAAGAAGAAAATGGCCTCTAATAAAAGGAAGACCCATGTGAAGAAGAAGGGAAAAAAGATGACCAAAGTACAAATTAGTTTCACAAATATCAATTCAACTTCTGTTCATTGATTTTTTTTCCCCGGAGTAAAGTGTTTTACGTTCTTGTGCCCAACTACCTCTACATGTGCCCGAGGAGAGGGGAGGGTAATAAGGCATTATAGCTAGTGTTGTATATCAAATATCATATATAATAATAATAATAATAATATTAAGATATTTATATACCACAAATTGCATACTGCCTTTAAGCAGTTTAGAAGGAAAATAGTTGATAAAAAAATAAAGGAAACAGAATAAGCATTACAAAGTACATCAAATCAAAAAACTTTGCAAATAAAAATAATACATGTACATAACTACAAATCACTTACAACCAAAATACAAATAGTTCATAAATTAATAGTATCATATAAAATATATTTTAAAAAAGGTCAGAAGGCTATTCAGGAACAAGACTTTATAAAGAGATGTGTTTTTAACATTGTTTTAAATGTATTTAAAGAACTAGCATTGCGAATTTGAAAGGGGAGATTGTTCCAAAGAAATGTAGCTGCATAAACGAAGAAAAGTTGACCGTAGGCCTATTGTTTGTAAGAATAGATGTAAAGGATGAAATAAAGCTTCCTAATATACAAATAAGTTTCACACAGATCAATTCAACTTCTTTGCATTGATTTTATTTGGAGTATACATGCTTTAAGTGTTCAAAACACCATCTCTATGTAGATGTGCCCGCCTACCTCTACATGCGCTCGATGAGAGTGGAGAGTATACTCATAAGCCAGCTATATTAAATATCATTGATATAAAGGATGGAATAAAGCTTCCTAATAATTATACAAATGAGTTTCACACAGATCAATTCTTCTTCTAGGAAGAAGACAACTTTAGACTGATTTGCAGTTTGCTCGACATTTATTCCGCTCCGAAACTAGGAGTCCTTTTCCTCAAAACATGTAAAGTAGGAAAGTCAAAGTAAAACAAGTAACATGCATAAAAGCAATAACAAAATCTTATAACCACAATAAAGAGGGTCCACCATAAACAATTCGACAATAATGTATAAACGTGATATGATTCAACAATCTTAAGGGTACATGTACCATGAGTGAAACTCAAAATTGTAGGGATCTCCGGTCACGTGATCAGCGGAGGGATAGTAACTCCTTCCGATCACCCCAGGTCCCTGGGGTTTACGTGACCTGCCGGTAGGATAGTATCTCCTACGGATGATCCCCACAACTTTTCAATACTCACAAAATCATCAATGCATAACTAACATAGTTATGGAAACACTATATTTGTGGGATCTCGAGTCACGCGATCAGCGGAAGGATAGTAATTCCCTCCGATCACCCCAGGTCCCTGGGGTTTACGTGACCTGCCGGTAGGATAGTATCTCCTACGGATGATCCCCACAACTTTTCAATACTCACAAAATCATCAATGCATAACTAACATAGTTATGGAAACACTATATTTGTGGGGTCTCGAGTCACGCGATCAGCGGAAGGGTAGTAACTCCCTCCGATCACCCCAGATACCTGGGGTTTACGTGACCCACCGACAGGATAGTATCTCCTGCAGTATCCCCAATGTTATCCCGGTGCTACTATACCAGCGCATATATAAGAAGTGGTGATAATCGGAACCAACCATGGAATAATCACGAGTAAAAGAAATCCTCCCCCAGTCAACCCCCGTGTTACCATGATATTAAGTACATACAATTCGTTATATCACTCAAAACAACATTGTACTTCCAATTTGTTAATCCTCAATCAACTTTAAGTAGTTTACTTCTTCAACTCTACTTAAACTAAAGAGGGGTGGGTGGGCCGGGGAAAAAGGACTTCTCCGAGCGGAGATAAAGTCGAAAGTGAGAAAATCTTGCACACGGCGTTCCCACGCTTACTGCGCGCATAACTCCACCGTTGTAGATTCACTGGCTGTGCGCATTTTCGGTTTCTTTACAGAGGTAAATTTCACATGTCGCTGTCTCACAAAGGCACCGCTTAAACAGCTGTAAAAGGCGCGCGCTATTTCTGGCCTATGCCAGCAATTGTTTTGTCTATCCTTGACTCTCCCAGAATGACTCTGATCATTTATTATGATCACGTTATTCTAGGAAGAAGACAACTTTAGACTGATTTGCAGTTTGCTCGACATTTATTCCGCTCCGAAACTAGGAGTCCTTTTCCTCAAAACATGTAAAGTAGGAAAGTCAAAGTAAAACAAGTAACATGCATAAAAGCAATAACAAAATCTTATAACCACAATAAAGAGGGTCCACCATAAACAATTCGACAATAATGTATAAACGTGATATGATTCAACAATCTTAAGGGTACATGTACCATGAGTGAAACTCAAAATTGTAGGGATCTCCGGTCACGTGATCAGCGGAGGGATAGTAACTCCTTCCGATCACCCCAGGTCCCTGGGGTTTACGTGACCTGCCGGTAGGATAGTATCTCCTACGGATGATCCCCACAACTTTTCAATACTCACAAAATCATCAATGCATAACTAACATAGTTATGGAAACACTATATTTGTGGGATCTCGAGTCACGCGATCAGCGGAAGGATAGTAATTCCCTCCGATCACCCCAGGTCCCTGGGGTTTACGTGACCTGCCGGTAGGATAGTATCTCCTACGGATGATCCCCACAACTTTTCAATACTCACAAAATCATCAATGCATAACTAACATAGTTATGGAAACACTATATTTGTGGGGTCTCGAGTCACGCGATCAGCGGAAGGGTAGTAACTCCCTCCGATCACCCCAGATACCTGGGGTTTACGTGACCCACCGACAGGATAGTATCTCCTGCAGTATCCCCAATGTTATCCCGGTGCTACTATACCAGCGCATATATAAGAAGTGGTGATAATCGGAACCAACCATGGAATAATCACGAGTAAAAGAAATCCTCCACCCACATTTTTTTTTTTTTTTTTTTTTTTTTTTTTTTTGTGGGGGGGGGGGGGGGGGGCGTGGTTTGCCATGGTTGCTTCCTAATACCATCTATGGACCCATGCTGTTTCACTAAATATTAATATGACATGTATCATACTTCATGTATTTCTCATGGATTCAATCCGTTACATATTGTAATCTTATATTATTATTCTTGCTGCTAGCCAGACAGTGATAGAGGCGAAAACCCGACAATATTGCCATTGTGGCTTAATTTAACGAGCAAAATAATTATATTTCCTTTGTCGGGGAAAATTCCCCTATGGCCCACTTTGTAGTTCTGAAGCTACTGTGCGACCGAGTGACTCTGACTCCACCCTCTGCTAGCTTAACAATTATGTATGATGTATACTAGTACATCAAAATCAATCATTAATTTAAATATGGTTCTAATTTATCAGCAATTAAATAAATTTCAAATTTAATGTGAATCCCAAAAATGAAGGCGTATATATCTGAATATGTAACTCACGTTACAACACGCTATTCCTCAACTTCTTGTGTTATAATAATTCCATTATCACATCGAACCCAGTCTGTCCGAAATTCCACAAGGCTCATTAATAGCCGAATTAGTGTTATTGTCCCGTTTCCGTGAATATAAATATTCTATTCATATATACCCAAGCCCGAGTCTATTCCTTCTTGGAAATTATCGATGAAAGCGTCGGATCCTCTGTCGGACAGGTGTACCCCATCTCTTAAAAATAAACTGTAATTGGATGGATCCAACTAATGAGCAATAACTGACGCATTCGGCAGCCGGGCTATTAATCTCCTCGCGTACTTGTTGAGCGATTTCCTGACCCCATCCATGGCGTCTTATAATGTTCGATAACCACGACTGCTATGATAGAATAGACGTGGGATGATGGTCGACCAGGCGATGTGCGTACGAGGCATGGCTGTCCGTAAAATTTGAAGAGCCATATCGATCGCGATTCTGCATTGGCAGGCATCATTCAGGCCCAAGTTATTTGTTCCTAAATGCACGATTACTAGCGCAGGTGCTCGTTGGTTGTATCTCAACCTATTCTCCACCAGGCGCGGAAGGTCTTGTAACGTCGCTCCTCCCTGACCGTGCCATTGGACCGTCCCTCTTGCTCTTCCCAAATCTTGGTGGTTGAGCATGTTCGCCCTCTGCTTGGCACGTCTGACCAAGCTGTCGCCTACGATCCAGATCCTGTCGCCGGTTGTCTCTGAAACAGGATGGAAAAACTCCCCAAAGTAATGTGTTCTATATTCATATTCATATCATCATACACGTGGGCTACTTATTCTCCCACTTATAATTTACTATGAAAATATGTGATAGTAGGTTTCCATTAAAAGGAAAAAGGAAGGAATAATCGTTCCTCTGTGTTACATGTAAAACCTAGCAGCGATGGGGGTTACGACAATATTAATGATTGGGGGAGCCTAATCAGGATAGTAACTCCTGGTTGATCCTCCAGTCCCATTCTGGTTATTAACATGAGCACTTCACATAATTGATCTGCACATTGTATACTTTGTGTCGTGTTCAACTTTTTATTGTATTATAACGAATTAGGTTAAATAATTGTATAAAATTATTACTGCTTTCCCGTTTGCCCGTTAGTAATTTAAATCCAATTTGTCATAGTAATCTCTATTAATGTAATGTTGTGGCCTTATTGGGAATTAATATTGCATAATTTATATGGAGCGCGTTAATATCGTAACATATTATGCTGTATATAAAGTTATCATTATTATTATCCTTATAATTATTATGTTTATGATAACGTTTATTCCTATCAATTTTAAATTGCACCTAATATTTAGCGGATATAACGCATATACACAAAACTGCGCCACCTTCCCATTACCATTATCTGTTCTGGGGGAACGCCTTTCAGGGCCACTATAATTGCCGCTCCGATTCGAAAGGAGTATGTGCCATATTGGCTACCACTGTACCCGTTGTGCTATAGGGTTCTCTTCAAAACTGAACTAAATTAATACCTAATTACAGGGGCCCCATCACGATGACAAAATAACGGACCATCTATATCAGGTCTTACACGGAGGTATGCTTTCATGGCTTTCACAGGGCACTGTTCATCTGTCCCATTGCTACCGATATTAATCGTAGTTCCTTGCCCGTATTGGTAGGTTTTTAAAAATCTAATACGTACTAGCAGGCTTCCCTTCGGGCCACTGCAAAATTTGATGTCATCCCTCGCTATGACCTTATTTAAATCATCGCCCTTCCTTTGAATCGTGAATTCTCCCACTCTCAAAAACCCAAAAAATGCTAATAAATATGATGCGTAAAACATCATTGATTCGTAATGAAAATAGCATACAAAATATAATATTGGTATAATTGTCTCTAAAAGTTCCCAAATTATGGGTCTTCTACTGTCTACCATAAATCTGTCGCGCCTGCTCCCTTCCTGCATTTTCTTAATTAAAAATATTTAATTGGGTCCGCCCAGCTGTACATATTGTATAAATATGATAACGCTGCGACATGCTTTATAATAATTAATAATAATTTCCCATTAATGGAGAGGTGTGCGATGAATGCCATAACCTGTATAATTATTGCAGGCCATGATGTATTCAATTGTCTATTCAATCGAAACTCTTAAAATGAATCTACAGCACTCTAATATGCCCGCTGTAATCCCTCTGCTAAAAACTGTCCTAGTAATCTATATATTTCTGCTGCTAGGTCAGCACTATTCCCGTAAATATGCGACTTAATCGGTCTCGTGCTCCTGGTGCTAATTTGCGGAATCGCCCCATCTAAAATCATGAAAGGGAGTCGGCAACACCATTGTCAAATATATATACGTAAACTGCTTTATAAACAATATTTTTCTTTAAGCAGATCAACACAAATTTACGTAATAACTCCATTATTTTCGAACATAATAATGTCTGCTTATTTATTATAAACTTCACTAACATATTGTCGGTATCCAAAACTATTCTCCTATTCTGGAGTTCCTCCCCCCATGCAGCGATGGAGAGTAAAATGGGTATCATTTCTTTCCATGCTATTAACGTACCCTCGATAATTTCGCGCGACGACCACTTGTTATTAAACCACTTGCCTTCAAAATAGGCTCCGAAACCAATTTCCCCGCTAGCATCAGTGTACAAAACGTGGTCGTTATCTCCTCCCCACCCTTCCTGGGGGATGACTGATATGCCATTATGGTGGTTCAAGAATTCGAGCCATATAATTAAATCAACTTGGGCCCCCTCATTCAACATTATACTGGTACTTTTCACATTTTTCCCTTTTATTAAATCTATTAACCGTCGTAAAAATGCTCTGCCCGGTCGTACAGCTCTGCAAATAAAATTCAAAGAGCCAATCAAAGATTGAATCTCTTTGACGGTGGCTGATTTATGAGCTAGCGCCCTACCGATTTTCCGTCTTATTTCCACCAATTTTTCTTGTGGTACACGTACTTGCATTAGTACTAAATCAAGCTCTAAGCCAAGAAATATCAATCTAATAATAAACCCTTCTAATTTTTCTTTGGCTAGGGGGACGCCTAGTTCTTTGCACACTAATATTAATGTATCAACAACTTGTTTACATGTTAATTCTTCATTTTGTATTGAACCCACACATAAGAAGTCATCCACATAGTGCACTATTTTGTTGGAGCCAATTCTTTCCCTAACGCAATATTCAATAAACGTAGAAAAAGATTCGAAATATGCTGGGGCACATCTGATACCCATGAGTAAGCATTTGTCAATATAATATTTGCCGTCAAACTTGACCCCGAGCAATTCAAAATCATTTGGATGAATCGGTAATAACCTAAATGCCGATTTAATGTCCTCTTTTGCTAACTCGGCACCTATGCCTGCTTCAACAATTAATTCTGTTGCTTTATCAAAACTCGTGTATTCAACCTTGCAAACTTTATCCGGAATAAAATCGTTTATTGAAACCCGAGTGAGTATGACAAGTGGTTAATTAAACGATATTCGCCCGGCACCTTTTTGGGCACCAGTCCAATAGGACTCGACCGTAATTTATTTAGTGGCCTAACTAAAATGGGCCTAAATATCTACCCAATCTTACCTCTTTTCAATTTTTTTTTCAAATGCTACTAATTTGTTATTTTCCACTAATTTTAAATTGGGCATATCAACCGGCATGCGGGGGCCTGTGTAATTTAATTTGAAGCCTTCAATAAAGCCTTTTTCCAAAAATTCTGCGGCCTCC
Organism: Strongylocentrotus droebachiensis; assembly: GCA_035222895.1. Classification (NCBI taxonomy): domain Eukaryota; kingdom Metazoa; phylum Echinodermata; class Echinoidea; order Camarodonta; family Strongylocentrotidae; genus Strongylocentrotus; species Strongylocentrotus droebachiensis. The sequence continues at coordinate 109,644 of JAVYIG010004304.1, read as the reverse complement.
CTGTTAAAATACGTCTTTAACATAACTTTTAAGTTCTCGGTTATAATTGGTGTTTGTGCTAAAAACATTAAGTCACTCATCTGTTGCGTTATGTTATTATCTTCTTTCAAATTGCCATGTATATCTTTATTATTCTTCTATATTTGTTCCCCATTTCTGGAGGTGCAATTATTTGTTATTGGGTTTGATGGCTTTGAAATTTAACCGTTGGACTCCAGTGCGGTGGATTTTCCCATGCCCTTTGTTACCACAAATGGTACATGCGTGTGTAAAGCGGCATGCCTATCTAGAGCATTGCCCTGACCGGTAATTAAATTCATAGCATTCTCCGCCACGAAAGTTTTGTGCCCGAAATGGCGCCCTTCCCTTATTCATATTGGGTGTGAACTTTATTGTGCTCGACCCCCGGGGTGTGGCCCATTCCCGCTTGGTTGCCCACGATCCCTATTGGGTTTGGGGGCGGTCTTGTATCCGCATGTTTCGCGGAGATCCCCCACCTATTACGTGAAGGAGCCACAATTCCCCATCTATTGATGACCACAGCCCGCCTTTTCTGTGCATGCGATGTCGAAATTCGATATCGTAGTCTCTCCAACCATACCCATAATACCGAGAGGCAGCAGATCGAATTAATTGCCCATATTTCAGAAGCTCATGTGAGCGAATTAAATTGGCTTCTAAATAAATACTGATATATACAAAAATGCATCGGTCCACCATTCAATGGACACGATTTTATTTTTATTAAAGGTAGCGAATTTCAGCACTAACCTTCCCCCTTCGTGAGATATTGCTAAATTAGGGGCTTGTTCGTCTACTGCCTCTAACATTAATTATATTGCTATATTTTGTGTCTCAAGAAGTGTATTGAAATCTACATATTGCCCTCTCCATATTTTTTTTTTTTTTCTTCATATTGTGGTGTACTTTAGTCCCCAGTCTATCAGTGACCGAAAACAAGGGCGACTGATCTGTGTTATATATGTGTGCACCACTGTGCTCCCCCCTTGTATCCCAGGCAATAGCGCCTGACTGAATCGATTGCCCGACACTGCTTGCCCGTGTGGGAGGATGGGCTTCATTATCCCTCAAATTATGACTAGCTCTAGGCCTAGTGTCACTCTCGTTGTGTGTAATTTGTAATTGAAAGCCAGCGTATAGGCTACCGGTGTTTGGTACAATCGAGGGGAAGGAAACCACCAAGTTGCTTTCCCTCTCGCTTCCAAGATTGTTAAATCTATGTCTTGTTGTTTCACTAAATTGTGATATTTCTGGTAAATGTGATTGCATAGCTACGTCTACCTCACCTTGCATTGGCTGTGCATGTGAAGGCGGCTGGCTTGATGACTGGTTCGCTCCAGTTGTCTCGTTTCCACTGTATTGTGGTCCGTCAGTCTCCGGAGCCGGGTTTATGCTGGTAGTGGCTGAGCGTCCACTGTTGGGGTTACCGCTCGAGTGCCTCGCCCGTTTTGGCCGCCCCGCCCGCCGGGGAGTTGAGGTGCCGAGTACGTCTTGAGTGGTGTCGTTGCTAGACTGCCTTAATCTTGTAGACTGTCTAGGCCTAGCAATCTTTGGTTGGCGGGCCACCCGGCTCTGGCTTGATTTCCGCTTTCCCATCTTTCGATATACTGGGATTTCCTCTCGTTATTTAGACTTATCTGTATACTCAATTGTAGAGCCTTCTCGAAAAAGGACTTCTCCGAGCGGAGATAAAGTCGAAAGTGAGAAAATCTTGCACACGGCGTTCCCACGCTTACTGCGCGCATAACTCCACCGTTGTAGATTCACTGGCTGTGCGCATTTTCGGTTTCTTTACAGAGGTAAATTTCACATGTCGCTGTCTCACAAAGGCACCGCTTAAACAGCTGTAAAAGGCGCGCGCTATTTCTGGCCTATGCCAGCAATTGTTTTGTCTATCCTTGACTCTCCCAGAATGACTCTGATCATTTATTATGATCACGTTATTCTTTTCATTGATTTTCTTTGGAGTGTACGTGTTTTAAGTGTTCAAAACACCACCTCCCTGTATATGTGCCCGCCTACCTATACATGTGCCCGAGGAGAGGGGATGGTAACAAGCCATTAAGCTAGTTTTGTATATTGAAATAAAGCTTTCAAGTATACAAATGGGTTTCACAAAAATTAATTCAACTTCTTTCCATTGATTTGCTTTGAAGTATACGTGTTTTCACCTCCCTGTAGATGTGCCCGCCTACCTCTACTAGTGCCCGAGGGGAGGGTATATGTAATAAACCACACAGCTAGTGTTGTATACAATGTATTGAATATCCATATGTAAAGCTTGAAATAAAGCTTCCTAAGATACAAACGAGTTTCACAAATATCAATTCATTTTCTTTTCATTCATTTTACTCGAGTATACGTGTTTTTACGTAATCAAAACTTCACCTCCCTGCATATACAGTGTGAGTCCAAAAAAAGTTTACACCTGTAAATTACTAATTATTTTAAAATCATCTATGAACAGTAAATTATTATACATCTTATGAAAGAGTGTTTTATCCCGAATCATTTAGTATCATTTTGTATGGTATGTGTTCACGCTTGGATGAACAGGAGGTATTGTTTGCGAGAGTGCTAACATCGATTTGCGCCAAAGTTGCTTATGTGATGTTTGAATGAAACGATTGGGATTTGGGTATTAATTCGGTTTTTGCAGATCCAAATAACATCCCTAACAAAATTAAAATCATGCCACACACATCAAATATCGAATATCAACGAACATTTGTGCGCGCGCGCGTGTGTGTGTGTGTGACTTTGCTTCTGCAAAAAGCATGTGCAATGCATTTCATTTGAAACATTCAATTCATTCGCTCACTCCGCTAATCCCAACATAATACATCCTGGAGGCATCACTTTGACGCAAGTCGATTTTTGCACTCTCGCAAACAATGCCTCCTGTTCATCCAAGCGTGAACACATACCACACAAAAATGATACCAAATGATTTGGGATAAAACACTCTTTTATAAGATGTATAATAATTTACTGTTCATACACGATTTTTAAAATAATTAGTAATTTACAGGTGTAAACTTTTTTTTGACTCACACGGTGGTGTCGTAATACATGTAGAGTATTGTGATGGATAAGTGGGTATCTTATAACATGGTAGCATCTAACTGTACAAGTATCTGCGTCTGGTCCGTGGCCGAGTTTGTAAAATAGCACATAGTAATATTACAGGCCTTTATATGCTCGGCATTGGTCAAAACTTCATTACATTTAAGAAACATGACTTTTCAAATTCAAACATGTGCATTTTTGTTGCAAATGAGAGATTGATTGATTGCTTTTATTCATATTCGATGCAAAAATAACAAAGCATAATACATGTTACAAACATTGACATATCTTAAAGTTAATTGTGAATCAAAGTAATTAATAACATAAAAGAATGTTATATAAATGTTCAAGATGCTTTCATTTCTACTTTGCTGTTGCTTACTGTGAGATGAAATTAAAATGTATGTGTCAAACCTAGACAAAAGAAAGAATCCATTGTGATGGTATTGGTTGTGCATGATGTTTTGAAACAAAATAATGTTATGCGGTTGGAAGAAGGTTAGCAAAGAGGAACTTTATCGAAACGAAAGTTTGTTTTGTTTGCTTATGGGTTAATGGCTGTATATTCGATGAACTTGTAATGGATTTCTGTAAAGAACTTTGGAAATATAAATACCGAAAATACACTCTAAAGAAATACAACCTAGCGATAGAGAGAGTTTGGTTAATGTTCATCAATGTACTCTTATTACCGACATTATGTCCTGGGATTTATTTTATTACATATTTAGGCAAACAGTGTAAATCTAAATATTGTATTACGTCAAAGTATTAGATTTTTAATCCTTTCCACTGAATACGTTATCTTTCACAAATAATATAATTCATTAGTTTACTTTTAGCACCCCCCCCCCCCCCGTAAGAAAAAAAGAAGACAAAAATACCATTAAAGGGAAATTTTCACTGAACTGCAAACCTGCCAAAATGAAATCATTATTTCTCAGCATAGGTAACAAATAGAAACGAGATGATAAAGAATGAACGCCATGGCGACCAGAAATGCAATTAGTCGTGCACGACATAAAATTAATCATCATTATCCATTTAATGAGCCATGGCATGAACACCGCTATTATACTCGAAAACCGAATTAATTCTACTATGATTAGGATACGTAGGTGATAATAAACTGATGAATACAGTGTCGAGAAAGAGCAAGTATATAATAATGAAGGAAAAGTGATGTGTATCAATTATTAAAAACCTATTTCTGCCATTCGATGCCAATTTGTAATTCTAAAATGCACCCCCCCCCCCCAAAAAAAAAAAAAAAAAAAAAAAGGGATAAAAAAGAAAGAAAATGGCCTCGATAGTTTACAACGTTACTAGGCCTATATCATTTTTTTAAAATGAAACATGACAATGATGAAGCTCGATTCATTTGAAAGCTAATACTAATATCAAATATAAAAATGTTCATTCACCAATATACATGCAATTAAACTGGGAGGAAGAAAAAAGAGAGAAGAAAGTGGCCTCCAATAAGAGAAAGACTCACGAGAAGAAGAAGGAAACAAAAGATGACCAAAATACAAATTAGTTTCACAAATATCAATTCAACTTTTCTTCATTGATTTTCTTTTGATTATATGTGTTTTACCTAGTCAAAACATCATCTCCTGTAGATCTGCCCGCCTACCTCTACATGTGCCCGTGGAGAGTGGAGGATAATCAGGTATATAGCTGGTGTTGTATATCGAATATCATACACGATAATGATAATAATAATAAGATGTTTCTATACCGCCAATTGCATAATGCCTCTAAGCAGTTTAGAAGGGAAATAGTTAATAAATAAAGGAAACAAAATTAGCATTACAAATAACATCAAATCAATTAACATTAAAACTTTGCAAAAAAAATAATACATGTACATAATTACAAATCACTTACAACCAAAATACAAATGGTTCCGGGGGGGGGGGGTTTAAAATTTGAAAATCACGCCGAAAATTTCGCAACGACTCAGCCGAGGGGAGGGGGGGGGGGGGTAAGAGGACTTTTTTTTGTGTGTGTGTCTCAAAAAATGAAAATTTGGCCGGTCGATATTTCGTTTCGTTGGGGGGTGGGGTAAGGTCAGTTTTGGGGATCACCCATTACTACAATTTTTGTTTTAAATTACAAATACAAATAAAAGGGGGGGGGGGGTCCTCCAAAACACACACATAAAAATGTTAAAGGGGGTTCAACCCCCCCCCCCCCCCCCCCCCCCTGTGTACGCGCCTGAATGGTTCATACTAGTATCATACGTTAATCTACAAATAATAAAAGGCAAAGGTCAATGGACTATTCAGGGCTTTATAAAGAAATGTGTTTTTAGCATTGTTTTAAATGTATTTAAAGAACTAGCATTGCGAATTTGAAGGGGGAGATTGTTGCAAAGAAATGTAGCTGCATAAACGTAACAGCGTTGACCGTAGGCCTATCATTTGTAAGAATAGATGTACAGGATGAAATAAAGCTTCCTAATATACAAATGAGTTTCACACAGATCAATTCAACTTCTTTTCATTGAACTTCTTTGGAGCATACGTTTTTTAAGTGTTCAAAACATCACCTCCCTGTAGATGTGCTCGCCTACCGCGACATGTGCCCGAGGAGAGTGGAGGTACTACTAAGCCATAGGCCTATAGCTATATTGAATATCATAGATGTAAAGGATGAAATAAAGTTTCCAAATATACAAATGGGTTTCACAAATATTAATTCAACTTCTTGTCCTTTGGAGTATACGTGTTTTCGCCTCCATGTAGGTGTGCCCGCCTACCTCTACATTTGCCCGAGAGGGGATGGTAATAAGCCATACAGCTAGTTTTGTAATTGAATAATTATCATAGATTGCAATCACTAAAGCAATAGTCTGATTTTCAGATCCTTGTACCGAATGGTCGTACATTTTGTGGTGCGCAAAGATTCAATCAGTTTAATTATGACCATTACAAGAATTGGGTTATTGATGTAGACAATACCCATGTACCCTTTACAGCTCATTTTATGTATGTTATTACAAAGAAAGAAAGTCACTCAATAGTGTCTGACAGTGAAGTCTAGAAAGTAAACAGGTTTCCTTACATAATTTGAATATTAGGACGCTGCTAACTTTTACATTTCACAGATAGGATATACCAGGGAGGTGAGACATAGACAAGTTCATAATTCCTGCAAAGTTCTAAAGAATTTGGTGTTGCCTGCAAATGGGGCATAGTACCTTTAAAAGGGCAATTTGTTACTGAACTGCAAACCTGCCAAAATGAAATCATTATTTCTCAGCATTGGTAACAAATAAAAACGAGATGATAAAGAATAAACGCCATGGCGACCAGAAGTACAATGAGTCGTGCTCGACGTACACATATCATCATTATCTATTCAATGAGCCATGGCATGATCGAACACCGCTATTAGTATAATCGTTGAAAGCCGATACTGTGATTCAATTCAATTCAAAAGACTTTATTTCCATTGAAAAACAACAAATATATACACGTGATGTAGTACAGACAGTTCAAAATACACAAATCATGAGCATTATGTTAAGTTAATATAAACAAACTGTGAAAATGAGTAGCAGGAAAAGGGAGCACCTGTAGGAAGCTTATGTTAGCTTGTTGATTCAGGCGTCCAAATGAGTAAAATAATTACACAGATATAATAGCATAATAATGATTATTGCGCATGGATTCATCTACCCCTCCCTCCCCATTACCTCCCCCTCCCCCTTTATTCTCTCATGGTAATTTACAAAATTTTATTTTATTTTAAAATAGGTATTGAACTAAAACAAATTAAAGGGATAATAGATATATTTTAAGATTTTTCTTGAAGGAGTTTAAGTAAACATATTGTGTGACAGAAGATGGAAGAGAATTCCATACTGTGGGCCCTGTATATCTTACTGATTGTTGCATGGACTGTTTATCAATATTCCAGATGTTTAACTTAAGACTATTTCGAGTATTATATTTATGAATTTTAGAGTTAGTTTGGAACACAGTGACAAGTGAAGACGGTGCATTACCTTTAATACATTTGAATACAAACACAGCATTTTGATATTTATTTAGGCTATAAATATTGAGGGTATTCTTGTCTAAATAAAGGTTTAGAATGGGCTTGTACAATATCGTAGACAACGCTTCTGAATTATAAATAGGGGTTTCAACTTAGAAGGACTTGTATTTGCCCATACGATGTTACCATATGACAAATATGAGAGAATGAGTGAATTATAAATCATAAACAATACATTTCCTGGTAAATAATACTTCAGCTTTGACAATAATCCTGTAGTTTTACTAATCGTTGTAGAGATCATGGCAATATGGGATTTCCATGACAGTCTTTCATCTATGAGAATACCTAACAATTGAATATTTGAGACCTTTTCAATAATTGTTTGATGAATATATAATGGTGGAACTCGATTTTTTTATTCTCTTTTGTTACACTGAGCTGTTCTTAAAAGAATACAGTTGTTTTTGTCTAAATTAAGTGATAGTTTATTTACCTTTAACCACAGAGATATGATGATATATAAATGATATATAAATGCGTTCATAACTTAGCACCTTCTTACCTTCAGGTAGGCTTAATCAATCCTAATGATGTACATGAGCATCATACAAGGCAAATAGACAGTGGATGTTTACGTGTGCCTAGATTTCACACTGATTGTTATTAGTGTAGCCCAATTGTTTCTTCCATATTTGAATGGAATAAGCTAGATAATTCGTTGAGAACGGCTTCCTCTGTCAATTCATTTAAAAGATTGTTTAAACAAAGTTGTAATTTGTGAATGGCTCAGCCGAACATACACTACGTGCATGTTCTGTAATATTAACATGACTTATTCACATAATTGCGACTTAATCAATATTTTCCTATTGACATTACTGTTTACTAGGTTAATGATATATGTTTATTTTGCAAACGAGTATTATTTGTTTAACTTTTCTGTATAAACGTTATAAACGATGTAAATATGTTCATGTTTATTCAGGGCCCCATGGAAGATAAATACTTGTTGGTGAATGGGCTGCCCTGTCAAAAGATTAGAAATAAATAAATAAATAAATAGAAAGAGATACATTCTTCACGTGTTCAATAAACTGGTCTATCAGTGAGTATAAGTTGTTATGGCTTAAGAACAAAGAAGTGTCATCAGCAGACTGTACACATTTTAAGGAATGAGAAGAGTGCATATGTCATTTATATATAAAAGGATAAAAAGGGGGCCTAAATTTGTCCCTTGTGGAATTCCAGATTTAATCAGTAATTTGGTAGAACTGTTTCCATTATATTCAGTAAATTGGTACCTTTGTGAAAAATAACTCTTAATCCAATTCAACGCAATACCTCTAATACCATAATTAACTAATTTCTTAAAGAGAATAGAAAATCATGTAATTTCTGGTGTTTAGATACAAATTTGTATATTCTACCATAGACTAATCTCTCCATGATTTTTGAGAAGCATGACAAAAGTGATATAGGACGATAATTACCAATAGTGTGCTTAACCCCCTTTTTAAAATTGGGATAATTTTGGATACTTTTAGTTGTGAGGGTAATACTCCCATTTGAAGAGAGAGATTAAAAAATAAGCTAAAGGTTTTGTAATAACATATCTGACATACTTCACAATATCTGGACTAATATCGTCCCATCCACACGACTTTCCATTTTTTTTTCAAAGAGTACATTATTTTCAAAATGTCATCTTCATTGATAGGTTTCAGATTTAAACTTCCTTTATCGGAGATGTCATAAAAGAGGAGAAATTTAAATCTTTACAAGTAGTTGCATCAATGGAAGAAGCTAGTTTTGGTCCAATATTGTTGAAATATTATTGAAAACACTGGATATCAATTGCGGATCATTTAGTGTTCTTCCTTCGTGGATAAATTGATCTGGTAAGATGGCTTTTCGTTTTAAAAATATATTATTAATCAATCGCCATGTTTTATTGAGATCAGTTCTACAGTCATCAAACCTTTGATAAAAATACATTTTTGCCTTTCTCAATTCAGATGACACTTTGTTTCTAATCTTCATATTTGTTTTCATTTTCGTATGTAGGATTACAACAAAACCTTTTATAAAGTTTGTTCTTCAATCTTTTTTTGGTCAACAAGTTTAATGATACCCATAACTTTTTGTTTTTATTTTTCTTATTACTCCTCACAAAAATGAAAGATTCATTATAATGCCGTTGAAAGTTGGAGAAAAGAAATTCATAGGCAACATTGGGATCTTTTCTTCTATAAACATCTGTCCATTCTTCAGAAGATAACTTGCAGAAAAATGACTTCTTTGTGTTATCATTGATTTTTCTCATTTTCTTTCCCTTATCATACTCATAACATGTTTGAGCATTATTCAGTATTACAAAAACTGGCAAGTGGTCTGATTAGGATAAGTAAGTGATCATAAACTGATAAATGCAGTGTGGAGAAAGAGCAAGTATGTGTATCAATTATTCAAAAACAATTTACGGCGTTATATGCCAATATGTAATTCTAAAAAGCACCCCCCAAAAAAAAAAAATATATATATATATATATAATTTATCTTTTTTTTAAACAGAGGAAAACAAATAGAAAGAAAATGGCCTCCATAGTTTACGACGTCACTATATCATTGAATAATAATTTAAATATGACAATGATGAAGCTCGATTCATCTGAGAGCTAATACTAATATCAAATATCAAATCTGTTATTCATGAATAGACATGCAATTGAACTGAGAAGAAAAAAAAAGGAAGAAGTATATGGCCTCCAATTAGAGGAAGACCCACGAGAAGAAGAAGAAAAAGAAAAAGAAAGGAGAAAAGTTTAAATAAAATAAGACAAGATAAGAAATGATTTATAGATGAAGAATAAAAGACCAAGTGTTGAGGTGGGAGAGCATGAAAATGCGAGGGAGATGACGAGAGGGAAAGGGGAAGGAATGGATTCGTTGGTGGAAGGGCAAGAGAGACACGGAGACAGGCATACGAAGAGAGAGGGAGGGACATAAAAGAAGAGAGAAGGCAGAGGAAAAGACGGACAGATAGACAGAGACAATGAGACAGAGAGAGAAAGAGAGAGGGGAGAGAACCAGATAGATAAGATATGGATACCGTGAGGGATGTTGACAGGTGCATCCTGAATAGAGACAGTAGGCCTACATAGAAATACCATGGTATAGGTCTGACATTATAAATTTTAACCCCTGTAAGAGTATAGTTTGCAGTTTAACCAATTAGAGTATTATATATAAAATAATTCATGTTTGCGACTGCAGTATTGAATATACGTCCCAGAAAAAATGAAAGCGAGAATTATCGATGTTTTATCATAAATTAATCACAATTATAACTAATAAATGATACATATTTGTAAAGCTTAGAGCCTCCTCCTTCATTAGATGCAACTCATATGATGCATATTTCACGCATGAGTGATTAAAATGAATTTGAAGAGAGGAAACCAAAAAGCCATTTGGCGGACGGTATCTGAATTTCAATGAGAAAACTACATTTCTAGAAAGTTTAGTTTCTGCCATTTCATATGACACCTCAATCAGGAAAAATGAGCAAGGAATGACAAAGTTCTGGTTGTTTGAAATAGTACTTGACTTTCCATTATTTTATCAAATGAATTCGTTTTCACTGGCTGCCTGCAGTAGCACCAAGGAGAATTGACAAAAGACTTTGTTGACAATCAGCCATGCATGAAGTCTTTCGTCTACGGCTGATTGTCAACTCCGTCCTTTGTCAATTCCGTTCGTTGCTACGGCAGGCAGCCCGTGAAAACGAATTCGTTCTTAAATCAAATTATGGAAATGCAAGCATCACTTTAAACAAACAGAACTTTGTTATTCCTTGCTCATTCTACCTGATTGAGGTGTCAAATGAAAGGGCAGAAACTGAACTTTCTGGAAATGTGATTTTCTCTTTGAAATTCAGATACCGTGCGCTAAACGACTTTTTTGTTTCCTCTCTTCAAATTGATTTTAATCACTCATGCGTGAAATATGCATCATATGATGTGCACCGAATGAAAGAGGGGGCTCTGAGCTTTACAAATATGTGTCATTTATTAATAATAACTGTGACTAAGTTATGATAAAACATCGATAATTCTCGGTTTCGTTTTTTCTGGGACACACTGTACACTGTACGCACGTAAAGTCGCAATGGGATAATAAACGAGACTTGTCGAGTTCATGAGAGAGATTTAAAAAATAAAAAAAAGGTATGCAAAACAGGTTTAAAACAAAATATTCTTACACTAAATTGTTGTATATTACATTGTCATGGAGTGGGAAACTTTTTGGAATTTTATCATTCCAGTAATCAACATTATATACAATATGTTTAATAATCACTGATACCAAGTAATTTTATACTGCTGCTTGAATGAGCTTGTAAAACCACCAAGCTAATTAATCCAAAACACAATCTAGAGATAACGCTACTGATGTACCTTCAGTTTTCTGGAGCTTTGAAAATAAAACGTCAGACAATATGCTTTAATAATATTTCATCCTTTATCTCTCAGATATTCAACATACAAGACTAGCTATAATATATTACCATCTCCTCTCCTCGGGCACATGTAAAGGTAGGCGGGCACACCTACAGGGAGGTGATGTTTTGACCACGTAAAAACATGTATATTCCGAAGAAAAGAAGTTGAATTAATATTTTTGAAACTCATTTGCATCTTAGGAAGCTTTATGTCATCCTTCACATCTATGATATTAAATATACAACATTAGGCACATGTAGAGGTAGGCGGGCACACGTACAGTGATGTTTTGACCCCACACGTTTTGACCAGGTAAAACTCGTATAATCCAAAGAAAATCAATGAATAGAAGTTGCATTTATATTTTTGAAACTAATTTGTAACTTAGGAAGCTTTATTTCATCTTTTATCTCTCGGATATTCGATATTATATAACACTTGTCTAGCTTTATGCCTTATTACACTTCCCTCTCCCCGGGCACATGTAGAGGTAGGCAATTAAACAGGCACATAAAAACGACAATAAGAATCGCCAAATTTGTATAAATAAGTTATTAACATACAACTCACAAAATATACTTAACACTCAAATACTACTACCGCATAACCACAGACAATACACCCGTACATTGTTCAAATTTTGCCCCGACTGTGCCCCAGCAGAAGATCGTGAACGAATAAAGTGTTTATATCTTTAAAATTTTAAAATTATTTCTAATAATATTGAAGTTGGTGGTTCCCGAAGATGAAACTTATTACCGGGTGAAATTTAAATTGTGTTTGGACTGTAATTACTTCAGGAATGTGCTGCAAAAAGGAGCATTATCTTCACTTCTCACTTCCGCCAAGTTGCTGGGTGAGGAATAAAATAGTTTTTTTAACAAAGACAGCCAGACATACAAAAAGATTCAAATGAAAATGGTGCCTAAATGTACTGGGAGGATAACTCTATCAAGACATATCATGAAACCCATGATTAAATATTCATAATTCCATCAATACAACTTTTAAAAAGTGGGAAATTTTTTCTGACTCACTCTGTATATCGCGTTTTTCTCGAAACTGGGTTTTTCGAGCGCGCAGGCGTTCGCGTCCTTCTGCCCGGCACACGACGATCTTGTCTCCCAAACATTTTATAAGACACCAGAGTGTTTTGTTTTTAGTGTTTAAATAAAATTACTTACCACTGTACACAGCGCCAAAAGGAGAATGAATGTCCATCCCATCTTGAATGTGAGTGGGTTGCATATGGCTAGGAAATACCTCTCAATTGCCTCTGACTTAAGCAATGGTCCAAACAATTTCAAAGAATTCGTCTAATCAAAGAAAATCACTGTAAGAATTGTTTCCCTCATGAAGATACACCTTCATATGGGGAAATTAGTTGTTGTTTTCTATTCACTTAGTACTGCTGAGTTGTTTCTGATACGATATCCAAAGCGTCTGTGAAAGTTTAGACCGAAACAAATATTTTCAAAGCGAATTTGTGTTAACAGGATTGGCACATGCAGTATTGACACACGCATGTTTCAATAACGTGAATTTAAAATCGACCGTCCTTGCATTGATCCCCATGTAGAAATACCTCAACCAGAAGGAGGAGGAACAGCTCGATCGGGAGCTCGATAAACAATGCAGCAAAAAACCTGTCCACAAAATCATTAACAATCATGTTAAACGTGTTGCTATCCTGATTACAAGATTATGCATATGCTACATGTTATGTTTCCTAGTAACTGATACCACGTGATGCGAGGTTTCAACCAATGACATTGCACGAAAGAAAGTACCCGTCACCCAATGAGCCAGCGAATGATCACAGTACCCGAACAGTCATCCATAATAGAGAAATTATAAATATTATACATGTTCATTAGTTTAATAGGTTTCATCGTGCTTTTAACCGCAACTCATGATACAGTGTGCCATGGGTTGTCCTAGAAATAATTAATAATAATCTCCATGCTGCCTTAATATGGGGTGACGGTTGCCCGTATCAAGGGCAGATCCAGCCGATGGCGAGCGAGAGGGCCCGAGAGGGAGCCCAATTCGTGAGAAAATATTTAGCGGTGACTCAGCCTAGCGGCCGTATAAGCACGGGGGGGGGGCGTAGTAGGCATTTTTGTTTTGCTCATCGCGGGGGGGGGGGTATGGAGCTCTATTTTTTGGCCGGGGAGGCCGTTTTCTTTCTTTCTTTTTTAAGGTAAAATTATCGTTACCATATTTTTTGGTAACCTATTTTGGGGGCCAGGGGAGGGGGCCCTGGCCACCACGTTCCCCTCTGGATCCGTCCCTGGCCCGAATACTATACAGTAGTATTAATAATTTCCCATTTGTTGGGGATGCGTGCAGCTCTCTCCCCCCCTCTCCTCTAATTACCCGTCGAACGCCTGAGGACACAAATATCAAAGTTCTTAACACCTGACCCGGAATATTTGATGAATAATCATCCTAATTTACAACAAAAGATTAATTGTGTCGTGCATTGGCAAACAAATAGAGCATCAAGGTCCGATCAGGAAAGCAATCAATGAAATGAGTGGTGTTTTTTTGTTTAAATTTTAAAACGCATGCCCCCAGCCCCCCCCCCCCCCCCCCGTTTGATTAAATATTGAAACAGCACTATTCATGTATCGAGGCACTTCACAAAGACGTATGCATTAAATTTGGTTACGAAAATTGCCTAATGGCATTGCAAATGCAGTATTCACCGAAAAGCGAAACCACGTATTGTATCGAGGGCGGTCTGTGTGCGACGGCCGTAAACCTGAGTGCTCTGCGTCCGCGAAGCAGGGGCGTCGCCAAAGGGGGGGGGTGGGGGGGGGGGCTGCGACACCTCCCCACCTGTCAGGATTCTGTCGGTAAAATTGCGCTGCCGTCGGGGAAAAAGAGAAAAGGGGGAGGGAAAAAAGAGAGGGAAAGGGAAAGAAAAGAAAAAAGAAAAGGAAAAGAAAAGAAAGAAAGGAAAAGAAAGGAAAGAAAGGAAAAAAAAGGAAAGAAAAGAGAAGAAAGAGAGAGAGAAAAGAAAAAGAGGGAGGAGAGGAAAGAAAGGAAAAGAAAGAAAGAAAGAAAAGGAAAAAAAGAAGAAAAAAGAGTAAAAGGGAAACAAAAGAAGCGGGGGATGAAAGAGAGGAGAGAGAGGGGAGGTAAGAGCCTGAGAGAAGAGGAGTGGGAGTAAAAGAGAAAAGGGGGTTGTTGGGTGGAGTCGTCTCGTAAAGGGAGCAAGAAAGACACGGTAAAATATGTTGCTGTGTCGGGTCAGCTGTGTCGGTATTCTTGCTCGATCCTCGTGTACTAATATCAATGCAGAAGTCGGAGAGATGTATATTGTCGGTCGGCCGACAAGTTTTTTTCCCTACGAACTGTGACTTTTTATCCACTGTGACGACTTCGAGAGTGACTACAACTACAATACTTGTATTTTCTCGAAGTTTCACTTTCCTATATATCAGCTAAAGAAATCAGAGGTTTAACATTTTCGGGGAAACTAAATTCAAACAAGGTTTAGGAGTCAACAACGGTACGACGAATCATTTTCCTTTCTCTATATTGTGATGAAACGCCAAAGATTCCGCGCTTTGCGCGGAAGGGGAAAACTTCATTTAGACGAGTCGAGAACGGTACATCGAATCGTCTTCTTTCTCTAATAATTTAAGGAAACGTCAAAGCTTCTGCGCTTCGCGCGAGAGGGGGAAACTGAATTCAGACAAATAGGGCTTATTAAGAGTCGAAAACGGTACGACAAACCGTCTTCCTTTCTCTATATTGTGATGAAACGCCAAAAATTGCGCGCTTCGCGCAGAAGGGGAAAACTTCATTTAGACGAGTGGAGAACGGTACAACGAATCGTCTTATTTCTCTAATAATTTAAAGAACCGCCAAAACTTCCGCGCTTCGCGTGGGAGGGGGAGAACTGAATTCAGATAAGGATTAAGAGTCGAGAACAGTACACCGAATTGTCAGGTAACGTTTAAGGTTTAAGCTTCCGCGCTTCGCGCGGGAGGACTATCACCCACCCCCCCCCCCCCCTAATGAGCGCGTTTCGCGCGCTCTTTAAGTGATTCGCTTGCTCTCTACCGCCCCTCCCCAAAATAAGATCCTAGCTCCGCGCCTGCATTAGAATATAGCTATGATGCTGACTAAGTTGACGAAATAATTCATATATTTATGTCGTCGAGGAAAATGATCATTTGCGCATACGCAAGTACTATAGATAGTCCATAGGAAAAATAATTTAGCCTTCGGCCCCGGGTTTATAGGGTTAAATTTGTAGATATTGGACATTTAAATTGTCGGTAATTGGTGGCTAGTTTTGTCGGTAATCGTTGGCCTCGACACCCCCCCCCCCCCCCCACTGAAAAAGGTCTAGCGACGCCCCTGCCGCGAAGGTCTGTATGTTGCTGAGCGAAAACCCGCTAATCACGAGACCATGCACGGAGATGATAGTTTCGGCGACACCAGATTGAAGACAGTGGCCTACTTAGCTTGTTTGACAAATCTTCGACCTTTACCAATTCTTTGTCGAGGGCAGGTAGATAACATATATGGGGCAAAGTTGATGTGTATGTTCAGACGAGCGTGTGTAATGCCCAATATAATGGTAGGTCCATGTGATGACAACCAATACGTTTAATGGGTTTAGCTTTCGGTGCCTTAACGTAATTCTTCGGAATGCATTGCTAATTAAACAATATTAACCGTAAAAAGACATCAACAAACCAAACCTACAAATTTGGAGGCAACATTGAAAAGCAGCAATATATTTTACAAATACAACAAGTCATGTAAATCACAGAGAATAACTTTAAAAAAAAAACATATTTCGAATAATAATCATGGGGCCTAACATAAATAATTATCAGAAGTTTACAATGGCAATAAGAAGCTATCATTTCGCTTTAAAATTCCGCACATATCAATGGCAATTCTAGCCTCGTAATGAATATTATGAGGACCATAAATAATTCCTCGATCGGTTGCGCTTTTAAACCCTCGATGGCCCTAACCTCTGCCAATATTGACGTTTCGGCTAGACACTTGAACCCGATTGGAATTTGGCAGCACCGTCTCCGCCAGCGCTTTAGCTATGCAGAGCAAGTTCACGATGCAGACAAGTATAGGCATATACTTATCATAACGAGAAAAATACAGATTTAAAAGTTCATTTTCATTTTAGAGGAAACATGGCTTCGTCGGAAACATCTTCATTGAAATCGTTTTGTATAGTTACAGGGGCAAGCAGAGGCATTGGTCGTGCCATTGCTATCGCCTTGTCTAGCAAATTTTCTGCGGAATCTCATGTAGTTTTGACAGGACGGTCGGTCGATGCATTGAACGAGACACAGCGGATGGTACAGGCCGTTGCTCCAGACGTCCACTGCAAGGTTATCATCGCTGATCACTCGGATGAGGGTAACATTTCCAGCATTCTTTCCGAGATCACAAAGGATGTCAATCCGGATGAATTTCAGCGTTTTCTTCTCATCCACAACGCCGCTAGCTTGTGGGATGTGTCACGGTATGCTGGGCAGTTGACCACGTTTGATCTGAGAAGTGTGCAAGACTTCTGTATGCTGAATATCACTTCAGCGCTACTTCTAACCTCTCATTACCTGAAGACATTTCCTCAGAGGAATGGAGCGTCCAGAACGATCGTTAATATATCATCACTCGCTGCTTTGGTACCGTTCCCTGGTTGGTAAGTTTTTCTCTTTTATTAATAACTTTATGTTAACCGTTTGTACAAACATCTCTTTATCAATAAAACAACTGGGCCGCCTTGGCTCATGTTCTAAAGCTCACATTGAACATTGATACAAAGACCTATTATATAGACCTGGTTTCCAGCATTGATTTCTCGAAAGCCACTGCGATCATGTTTTCGTTTTTACAAGGTAGAATTTTGAAAGCAAACGATAATGAAATATGCAGTCGATGTAAGTCTTATTCACCATGTGGGGCTCCTTCAAAGTTTTTCTCTTTTCTTAATATCTTTATGTTAACCGTTTGTACAAACATCAATTCTCTTTATCAATAAAACAACTGGGCCGTCTTGGCTTCGTTCCAAAGCACACATTGAACATTCATTTAAATACCTATTATTATGGTTTCCAGCATTGATTTCTCAAAAGCCACTGCGATCATGTTTTCGTTTTTACAAGGTAGAATTTTGAAAGCAAACGATAATGAAATATGCAGTCGATGTAAGTCTTATTCACCATGTGGGGCTCCTTCAAAGTTTTTCTCTTTTCTTAATATCTTTATGTTAACCGTTTGTACAAACATCAATTCTCTTTATCAATAAAACAACTGGGCCGTCTTGGCTTTGTTCCAAAGCACACATTGAACATTCATTTAAATACCTATTATTATGGTTTCCAGCATTGATTTCTCAAAAGCCACTGCGATCATGTTTTCGTTTTTACAAGGTAGAATAATGGAAGAAAAAAGATAATGAAATATGCAGTCGATGTAGGCCTAGGTCTTACTCACCATGTGGAGCTCCTTTGGTATAGCTTAAGCTTTGATCTCATGTCTTTGCCAGGATATCCATGACATAACAAAAACATGAGCTTAAAGGTACTATGTCTCATTTCCAGGCCAACAAAATGAAAAGGTTAAATTCCAACGGCATTTGAAAGATAATAATAATTTAGAACTTCCCTGAAAAAAGGGGGCTTGAAAATGCCTTTAATTGGGAAAATAACGACTATGAGTTGTCGAATCGACTTAAGAGCTACAGAGCCTGTAAGTAATAGTCTGATTTTGAGACCATTGTACCGAATGGTCGTACGTTTTATGCTGCGCAAGGATTCAATCAGTTAAATGTTGGCCATTACAATAAGTGGGTTATCGATGTAGACATATGCTTATGTACCCTTTACAGCTCAGTTTATGTATGTTATTACCAAAGAAGAAAAAAGCCAGTCACTCGCTCAATAGTGTCTGACAGTGAAGTCTAGCTGGTAAACGGGTTTCCTTGCATTAAATTTAAATATTAGGACACTGCTAACGTTTGAATTTCACAGATAGGACATACATGACATATTCATAATTCCTGCAAAGTTCTACAACGGACATAGTATCTTTAAATTATATATATTTAAACTATAATGTTGTATATGGATATCGTTTAGATTCATACCTATGCCGATACTTTCATCAATACTTCTACGTAAATCATTAAAGGCATTATTGTACATGATTGTAGCCTTACATGAATGTGTGTGTGTGTCAGTATGTCTGTTTGTTCTTGCGCGTTATAAGTCAGAATACACAAATATTTTTTTTCTGCACCATCTCTTTGTTTTGATCTACAGATGTTGTTGATAGTATTCTCGTCATTACACGCATTACATTACCCACACATTACCTGGAAGACCTGGTGGCAGCAAATGAGAAGGCTCTTCAGTGTGCCAAGGCCTGGCAGAGCATTTGAGGACACGAAAGAAGAATACAAAGTGTATATATCCTTTCCTTGAACATGATATTATTTATTTTTGGTGCTTGATAAATCTTTATAGATATTTATCACAACTATGAAATTTTAGATGGTTACCATTTCGTGTTTTTTTCTTTTCTTTTTACTTTCTTCTTTCTTTCTTTTTCTTCATTTTCATTTTTTTAAATTCAGTTATGAGTTATGAGTTTTTGATCGATCGGGTGAGTGGTACATGCATAACATTACTTATTATAGGCTCTGTATAAGCTTGGCTTGTTAGAACTCTTGTGAGTAATGTGCCGCGGGATTCCATATCCTTAAACTGCTGGCGAACAGAGCAACAAGACCAAGCTCTGTAATTATTAGCATCTCTGTCCAGTAGTGCCGTGTTTGTGCCATCGAACTGGATCGACCAAATCAATTGATTCATAATATATATATATGCAATATTTTTCCCGTAACATGAGAGTAATTTTAATAGTTTCATACTATTAATTAAATGTAATGTTAACTGTTATTGTATAATTGTTTTAAATGGGGGCACGCTACAAGAGTCCTATCTCGCACCCCGGGGCAACGTGTCTGACACGGCCGGTTGTAGCAACTACTCCGAAGATCAAGATTACATTAATCTTGATCTAAGGAGACACGAACGAACGAACACCCACACACACACACACACACACGCACACACACTGCCAACTGGGGATATTTATCTTTAACTATCTTCAACTATGAAATTGGGGATATTGGAATTTGAGGTGCTTTTATAAAATTCTTTTTCTTTGACAAAATGTAATTCCATTCATTTATCTGGCGGTCAGATAATTGAATAAAGTTACATTTTGTCAAAGAATAACAAGAATTTTGCCTCCTGTTTTTATGTAAGAGCTTACTAGGCGCTGTTCATTTATCAGAATTGTAAAATCTCAGATGATCCACAAAGTAGCGCTCGAAAATATGGCGTCTTACTATGAAAATGTGATTGTCTTGAAACTCTTGCAGGAATTGGGTAGTAGAATCCTCTCGGGTCACTTTTGCCAAAATTAGCCAAAAATTAGAAAATTATCAACAGGGGATATCCACAGTTGCCAGTGTATCCCCACTTGGAAGTTATGTATACATATGATTATCCCCGTTTCACACGTCTTACAAACCAACACACACACACACACACACACACAGACACAACACACAAGAGATGTTGCCCCTTTCAAGCTTCAACTTTCAATCGAAACATTTAGAATGTAATCTTTTTTAGTTTTTTTTTAGTGATTTGATAGTAATTGATGACGATGATGATTCACAGGATTTATATTGCGCAATGTTCTCTTTAAAATTAAAGACACATGCACCTTAAAGGGTTGATAATTATGTCTAATTACATGCACCTTGCTTTTGCAGCTCCGTATACTGCATGGGAAAGGCTGCCAGACACATGCTCTTCAGGACCATAGCTCTAGAGGAACCCGGTGTCCGGGTCTTGAGCTACGCCCCAGGTGCGGTGGATACGGTGATGTTTAGAGACTTAGCCACCAACAATGTCAGTCTGGATGCCAGGCAGATGATGGAGAGGCTTGAAACCGATCAGCAATTGCTCAAACCGGATCAAACCGCCGCAACGCTGCTCAGCATCTTGGAGAAGGATGCGTTTGAGTCTGGCGCTCATCTCAGTTATAACGATGATTTAGCGAAGACAGTCGATGATTTTGATAAGAAATAAGTATTTTGAGTATTACATTTCAAAGGGCTTTAATATCAGAACACCGGCATACCTAAGTATATTACTGGGAAAATAGTAAATCTATTCTAACTTGTTAAATGATAATATTTGACGATTGTTTTATGATGATGGTGATAATGACAATGATATTTTAAAAAAAATACAGATGAGAATGGTGATGTTATGATAATGGTGATGGTGATAATGGTGATGACGATGAGGATGATAATGAGGATGATTAACAATCATGGTGGTGATGGTGTTGGTGATGATATAGTAGTGGTATATGACCTAGTGATGTTAAGCTGAATGCGGTTTTATTTACATACTCTGAAATAACACGTCCGTAATCAAGTCTCGTATATTCATGCAGGCGCGGATCCAGGATTTCTTAGGGGAGGGGGCCCAACTTTTTTTTTTTGCTCCCGAAAATTTGAAAATCGCGCCGGCCGAAAAGTCGCTCAGTGGGGGGGGGGGGGGGGGGGGGGGGGGGCACATTTTTTTTGTTTGGTCCTCGATTTTTTTTTCATTTGCACCCCCCCCCCCCCCCCCTCCTTGAGCGTCAGGGGGGGGGGACAACCCCCCAAAAAGGTAAAAATCACGTGATTTTACATGAATTTTTTTCTCAAGGGGGGGGGGGGGGCCGGTCTTGTTTTTGGTTTTTGTTTGGTTTTTGTCCCCCCCCCCCCTCTATTTAGGCTTTGCGTGTGTGTGCGTGCGTGTGTGTATGTGTGTGTAGGGCGGGGGGCTCACTGTTCTTGCCAGACGGAGAAAAAAAAATGCTGATGAACACGGCCAATGATTAGAGGAGTGTCTGGGAGGAGTCGTACCATCTACTAATCAGGTTCGTTCACTCTTTTCTTCTCTCCTCCTCCTGTCCCTCCCCCTTAAAATTTATAATTATTGTTTTGCCATTCGATAGGGGTTGGAAGAGCCTCCGCTACCCCACCTCCTCCAGGATCTACGCCATTGATCACAAGTGACCCTAATAGTATACTTAGATAGATTGTCACGTTATTATTAACATAATTTCATCTCCCATGGAGCCTCCCTTTTCCCTCTCAAAGTTAAAGAGTCTACGTCGGAGAATGGGGGAAATGTGATGAAATTATTACTAGAAATGTACATTTTTGGGGCACGCCCCAGACAAACCTGTACCACTGAACCAACTCACATCCCATATATTCATTTCGGAAATGACATTCGAGTTGACGATATCTTGCTTTTCTTGTTCAAAATGGAAAATTTCTTCCGATTGATGTAAGTGATGTATTCCTTATTTTTCTATATTTGTTTCCCTTTTCTCATGTTTAAGGGGTCATTATCTATATCCATAGTTTAAAATAATTATAAGTCTCGCTCGGTAGAGACATTCTCTTACTGTACAGTTGACGTGGATGGTTGGTGCAATGTTTTTAGTTGCATCTCTCCACTCACATAATCTTTTTGGTCTCGCCTTGCCACAAATTGATTTAATAGATCATCGCAACTCTAAACCAGTCTGCATAATTGCCTAAATTTTGCTAAGTGTCCTTGTGCATGTTATGGCAGGCACTTTTTTCAGTTTTCATTTTCATTTACGAATAATTGATGTCATCAATTTGATCGCTTTCTGTATTTGCCTGAACAGTGGACATGTCATTATAACCTATTCAGGTCAGGGTTCTACATTTTGTTATGGTTTTGCTTATCATTATTATTTTGTATTTGCAGGCACATACAAATATGTTCCAGATACAGGACATTAGTATTGCGGCATAGATTCGAATCCCGTACCTTGTGGTTCAGAGTCCTGAGACTTACCCGATTAACATCTAAATGTAATAACACAATCGAAATAATAACATCTCGTGTCCAACGGGCGTATAAGCATTGTGATTCATTTAGACATTTAGTTATTGTCACGTGTATTCGTTCACTTAATAACAAAGAGACACCTATTTCACTCCAATTAAAGTCCATGAAAATTATTTTGCCGGTAGTATATGCATTGGTTTATTAAGCATTAAAGTAAATAACGATACAAACAAGCAAACACACAAACAAACAAGTAAAACAAAACAACGCATATCAGGATAACGGTGAGATGGTAGCTATAAAGGTCTGGGAATTCATAAACCATAAGGATTGATGGAAATACCTATTGTACTGCGACAGGGATTCGAACCACATTCATTGCGGCTCAAAGTCCACTTAACCACATGCATGCAGGTAATAAATACAATCGAAATGACACCTCTTGTTCAACGGGCGTATTATAATCATTGTGATTTTTTTTTTACATTAAGATATCGTCACAGTCGTGTCTTCGTCCTCTCAATAACAAAGTGACACTAACTTATTTCTAATACTCACATTAAAGTCCACGACAAATATTTTGCCGTAGTATATCCATCACTAACGATGCAAACAAGCAAGCAAACAAGCACACATCACATAGTCAGGATAATGGTGAGTTGATAGCTAAAACGGTATGGGAACTATAAACCATTATAGCTGATGAAAATGCATATTAGTACTTGGAAAGCAGATATTTGAACCCCGTACCCTGTGGCTCACAGTCCACTTAACCCCATGCAGGTAATAATACAATCGAAATGACACCTCGTGCTCAACGGGTGTACATTATAAGCATTGTGATTCCTTTTGACATTTAGATATTGTCACATGTCTTCATCCTCTCAATAACACAGCGACACTTTTTCCCCTCACATTTAAGTCCGCATATATTATTTTATATAGCCTAAATTGGTTTATTAAGCCTTGCGAATGATGCAAACTAGCATAATTTTTTTAACACGACTAAATAAGCAAACACAGCATAACCAGGATAACAGTGAGTTGTAGCTACAAAGTTCTGGAAACTCATAACCATTATGATTTGTTATGATTGATAAAAATACTTATAAAAGTTTTTGATGATTTACTCTCACAGCATTCTGAATATAATTAACACTGAAAACACTTTTACTAGTAAAACGACAACATCAACACAAATTAAGAACAATATTAATATCAAACTATAATATAATGAATTGTATATCACAAACAAAACTGTTAAACGTGAAGAAGAGTTGTACTTAAGAGGTCGGAGAATTTAGTATGATTATCAAGTTCACCTTGTGATTTTCGAGTAGTGAATCTATACAATTTTCATTAAAAATTACTGTCTGATCTATTATTCTGATTCTTGAATAAATCCATGCGTTTGTATACACATCTAGACTAACCAAATATGGGGAAGAATTGGAGACCCTTAAGCACATTTGCATAATTTACATAAACATGAAAATGTTACACTTTCAGAAAGTTTTGTATTCTCTTCAGTAACTTCTTCTCTTTATTTGGTAACAAAATTGTGGTCATGATGTAACTGATTAATAAGATAAAAATGGTTTGACGTTATCACCAAGGGTCTCTCATTACCTACATGTGTAGGTAATAAGGGACAGTTACAAATCAACACATTTTAAATACAATTTGAATGAAAATGGGATTGTTGTAGTTAGTTCAAACACTTTTTTAAAGAGATACATGCAGCCAATGAACTTACTGTAATTTTAAAACAATGTGGCCCAAAATATTTCTGTAGTTTTTTGTTTACAGTAATAAAGGTGCTCTAAATAATGCTTAAATACTTTCAGAATAATGTTCTGGCAATGTGACATTTACATTGATCAAACTCACAGTATAGAAAGAACTTCTTAAAATGAAATTCATTCAAATTAGAATGGTGACACGAACAACCAAATATATTTCATGATAGTGCCTTTCAACATGAAATGAACTGGGGGAAAGTAGGCCCCCATCTTGAACCTGGTGTCTCCCATTGCCTACACAAATTTCTGATCAGCCAACATTCATAATCTGCATTGCAACACTCATTCACGACACACAATGACACACAATGTCCATAAGTTTTCTGTGATGGTAAATTTCCTTTTAAAACTACTTTTTAAGAGCCACCTCTAAATATCTGCATACACCACAACATTCAATGAAAATTGTGTTTTTATATCAGAGCAAAATTTTACGATCAAATTTGCTTATCTTGGTAAATTGCGCCAATTTTCTCGGAGAAAGAACGCATTGTAGTCTTCGAAATTAATTGGATATATGCAGTAGTGTTTTTCAAAGGCCACAGATGGCGCTATAGCAATATTGGATCCAACACGGACAGACAGTGATGGGTTCAAGCTTGGTGGACTCCAATTCCCTACACCTACCCTACTTTAGATTTACACCCTCAAAAAAAAATACTGAAAAATTCCGAGAACAAAAAATCAATTGAAAATTTTAGTCAAATTTAGAGGAGAAAAATACAAGTAAAATCATTGTTCAACGTTTTCGTTAAAGTACCATGGAATCATGAAAATGCGAATATAACAGAGGACACACAAATTCAAATCCTCTATCATACTCTAAAGTTGATCACGTGAAAGTTTAATAATAAATATTGACCGAAATGGGAAAATTAAGAGGCAGCGATATCAACAAGTAGAACTTGCTCATTGCAATAGGATGAGTGAATCGGGAAATTTTGTATAGGTAAATAACGTTTACATGTCTCAAATACAACTTCAAAATAGTATCATTAGAAATGAAAGTGTGCTTATATCGCTCAGGTAAATTTCTATGATATAATTTTGTCTATTCTGTGCGACTGTAAAACGATATTGTAAAAACAAAACAAATTTAAACAAAAAAGACATTGTAGAACTTCGAAGTAACAAGTGCAGTGCTAGCTCTCTGTTCCTTTTTCATATAAGTTCATAGTAACTACATCCATCATTTTGGGAGAAGTAGCTAGAAAGAACGCTCGCCCTTGTTTCTTCATTCAGCTCGCATACTCCGTCTTTGTAATTGATGGACTTGCAACCAACTTCCTGAATGCATTCTGCGGCGCAACGGAGCTTGGTTTTCGCTGGCACTCTCTTTATCACGTGATCAGTTAGACAGTGGCCAATCAGAGGGCGTCCCTTGTTGTCCTTAGCAACGGAGAAATAGCCTGCAGATTTGGTGGTGGCCGTCGGTTTAACTAGATTGTGAAGTGAAGATAGAGAAATAAACGACCATAACAGATATAATTACATGTAAAGCTACAGTTTATAACTAAATTATTCATACCGCTTGGAAACTTGATGTTTTTTTTAATGCTTTTCGTAACTCAAGAATGGAAGTTGGACTGGTTGAATTAGGGTCTTTTTTTATTTACTTTTAGATATTAACTGTTATTCTTAAATCAGGACAAATGAATTTTCACACACTTAAAAAATTACAAAACTTGGTAAGGGTACGAATAATTTAGTTAACTGTAAACATACATACACATACAAATATTTATGAATAAATGTATGTATATGTCTATATATATATATATATGTCCGTACATGTGTCCGTATATGTGTATGTATACATATGTAATACATATGAATAATTATGTACTAAATATGTATATACATAATTATATAGGCCTATATGATATCGACATATTTTACAGACAATGTAATATTAATCCTAGGCATAAATCGAATCTCACTCGGGGTCCCTCCAGAAATAAACATAACGAAATAACAACAAATTAATTTAGAATAAATAAGAAAATCGCAATCTAAACTAATTTGTTGGGAGGGGGTGGGTAAAGTAACAGTTATCTTGATTGGCCTCCAATCCCACCCATTCATTACTGTTCCTAAAAGGGATTCGGTAACTTTGTCTCAGATTCTGAATCAAAATCCTGGATTTAGCTCATGCTACAATGATAATTATATATGGTCAGTAAGGAACCCCATGACTTTTACAAGCCGATAGCCTGTCTGATTATCAAGATATTTATGATTGGAAATCGAAACCAAAATTTGCGTTTGCCTAACCGTTTTTATAACACTACAGTCTATTGGGGAAACGAGTATGGTACAACCGGTCACTCAAACAATTTTTACTTTTTTGAGGCACTTGTTGATCATTTTGAAGCGGATTTTTTTTTTTAGAGCTTCAATATTACACCATACCACAGACACTGATAGCACGTAGGGCCGTGCATCTCAGAGTTAACATTGTAAAACGATTCCTTCAACAAATCTAAGCTATAATGGAAACCCGTCTTTTATAGCATTGGCGTAGAATCTGGGGAATGGGGGATGCAATACCCCACAAATATGTATGTATTACAACGTATCAGGACAATTACCTCCTGGGCAATCACCCCCCGGAAAATAGCCCCCGGAAAATTACTCCCCGGATAATTACCCCCCCCGAGGACAATTACCCCCCCCCCCTTTGGGGGGGGGTGTGGGGGTGCGACACCCCCCCCCCCCCCCACCTGTCAGGATATTGTCGGTAAAATTGCGCTGCCGTCGGGAAAAAAGAGAAAGGGGGAGGGAAAAAAGAGAGGAAAAGGGAAAAAAAAAAAAAAAAAAGGAAAAGAAAAGAAAGAAAGGAAAAGAAAGGAAAAGAAAGAAAAGAAAAGGGAAGAAAGAAAGAGAAAAAAGAAAAAGAGGAAGGAGAGGAAAGAAAGGAAAAGAAAGAAAAGAAAGAAAGTAAAAAAAGAAGAAAACATTGTAAAAGGGAAACAAAAGAAACGGGGGCCCGGTGAAAGAGAGGAGAAAGAGGGAGGTAAGAGCCTGAGAGAGGAGAAGTGGGAGTAACAGAGAGAAGGGGGTTGTTGGGTGGAGTCGTCTCGTCGAGGGAGCAAGAAAGACACGGGTAAATATGTTGCTGTGTCGGGTCAGCTGTGTCGGTATTCTTGCTCGATTCCCTTGTACTATATCAATGAAGAAGTTTGAAGTCGGTGAGATGTATATTTTTGTCGGTCGGCCGACAAGTTTTTTTCCCTACGAACTGTGACTTTTTATCCGCTGTGACGCCTTCGAGAGTGATTACAACTACAATACTTGTATTTTCTCGAAGTTTCACTTTCCTATAATATCAGCTAAAGAAATCAGAGCTTTTAAAATTTTCGTGGAAACTAAATTTAAACAAGGTTTAAGAGTCAACAACGGTACGACGAATCGTCTTCCTTTCTCTATATTGTGATGAAACGCTAAAAATTCATTTAGACGAGTCGAGAACGGTACAACGAATCGTCTTCTTTCTCTAATAATTTAAGGAAACTTCAAAGCTTCCGCGCTTCGCGCGAGAAGGGGAAACTGAATTCAGACAAATAGGGCTTATTAAGAGTCGAAAACGGTACAACGAATCGTCTTCTTTTTCTAATAATTTAAGGAAACATCAAAGTTTCCGCGCTTCGCGCCAGAGGGGGAAACGGAATTCAGACAAATAGGGCTAATTTAGAGTCGAAAACGATACAACGAATCGTCTTCTTTCTCTAATAATTTAAGGAAACATTAAAGTTTCCGCGCTTCGCGCGAGAGGGGGAAACGGAATTCAGACAAATAGGGCTTATTAAGAGTCGAAAACGGTACAACGAATCGTCTTCTTTCTCTAATAATTTAAGGAAACATCAAAGTTTCCGCGCTTCGCGCGAGAGGGGGAAACGGAATTCAGATGAATAGGGCTTAAAAAGAGTCAACAACGGTACGACGAATCATCTTCTTTTCTCTATATTTTGATGAACGATACAACGAATTGCCTTATTTTTCTAATAATTTAAGGAAACGTCAAAGTTTCCGCGCTTCGCGCGAGAGGAGAAACTGAATTCAGACAAATAGGGCTTATTAAGAGTCGAAAACGGTACAACGAATCGTCTTCTTTCTCTAATAATTTAATGAAACGTCAAAACTTCCGCGCTTCGCGCGGGAGTGGAAGAACTGAATTCAGAGTCGAAAACAGTAAACCGAATTGTCTTCTTTCTCTAATAATTTAAGGAAACGTCAAAGTTTCCGCGCTTCGCGCGAGAGGGGAAACTGAATTCAGACAAATAGGGCTTATTAAGAGTCGAAAACGGTACAACGAATCGTCTTCTTTCTCTAATAATTTAATGAAACGTCAAAATTTCCGCGCTTCGCGCGGGAGGGGGATGCTTCATGCATTCAGACAAGGATTAAGAGTCGAGCACGGTTCAAACAATCGTCTATTTTCTCTAATAATTTAATGAAACGCCAAAACTTCCGCGCTTTGCGCGGGACGGGGAGAACTGAATTCAGATAAGGATTAAGAGTCTAGAACAGTACAACGAATTGCCTTTTTCTCTAATAATTTAAGGAAACGTCAAAGTTTCCGCGCTTCGCGCGAGAGGAGAAACTGAATTCAGACAAATAGGGCTTATTAAGAGTCGAAAACGGTACAACGAATCGTCTTCTTTCTCTAATAATTTAATGAAACGTCAAAACTTCCGCGCTTCGCGCGAGAGGGGAAACTGAATTCAGACAAATAGGGCTTATTAAGAGTCGAAAACGGTACAACGAATCGTCTTCTTTCTCTAATAATTTAATGAAACGTCAAAATTTCCGCGCTTCGCGCGGGAGGGGGATGCTTCATGCATTCAGACAAGGATTAAGAGTCGAGCACGGTTCAAACAATCGTCTATTTTCTCTAATAATTTAATGAAACGCCAAAACTTCCGCGCTTTGCGCGGGACGGGGAGAACTGAATTCAGATAAGGATTAAAAGTCTAGAACAGTACAACGAATTGCCTTTTTCTCTAATAATTTAAGGAAACGTCAAAGTTTCCGCGCTTCGCGCGAGAGGAGAAAATGAATTCAGACAAATAGGGCTTATTAAGAGTCGAAAACGGTACAACGAATCGTCTTCTTTCTCTAATAATTTAATGAAACGTCAAAACTTCCGCGCTTCGCGCGGGAGTGGGAGAACTGAATTCAGATAAGGATTTAGAGTAGAAAACAGTACACCGAATTGTCTTCTTTCTCTAATAATTTAAGGAAACGTCAAAGCTTCCGCGCTTGGCGCGGGAGGGGGATGCTTCATGCATTCAGACAAGGATTAAGAGTCGAGCACGGTTCAACGAATCGTCTATTTTCTCTAATAATTTTATGAAACGCCAAAACTTCCGCGCTTTGCGCGGGAGGGGGAGAACTAAATTCAGATAAGGATTAAGAGTCATATGGCTCCGGTTAGTCTCATTTCACAACGCCCCCTATCGTCAGAGCATGATCTGAGTCGGCAGCCTAACATGTTAGCCTATGGACGTTTTTTAAAAAAATCGTTAAAAATTCATTTTTTGTTTAAACGAAAAGCACATCCACCCCGACGTACGTTATCACTAGCTCTTTCATTGGAGCCCTCATGTCTCATTGACTTTTGAAAGTTCACCCACCGTAATTTTTCAAAATAGGTTGCAAGCTCGTCATTGCCTATAATACACGTGTGAAACAAGTCTAACTTTGGACTCAGTTTACCAAGCGATTTGAAGGTTATAGGTCGAGCACACGAAACATAAAAAGCATGAATTATCATAAATCACTTCTGCCTATTTCATTATGTCCATTTCATCCAACCCCCCACCGTAATTTTTCCATTTAGTAAAAGCAAACATTTTGCCGAGTTTAGCAAAAACATGAATATTCATGAACGGTCAGACAATACAGCCTTTATAGTACGTAACGTATAGTGAATGGAATGGGCGATGATCCGTTCAGGAGGCAGAGGTCAGTGGTTTGTGCTGGCAATGTTCACGAGAGCGAAAATGAGACAATCGGAGCAATATGCTAGAACAGTACACCGAATCGTCTGCTTTTTCTCATAATTTAATAAAACGTCAAAGCTTCCGCGCTTTGCGCGGGAAGGGGAGAAACTGAATTCAGACAAGGGTTAACAGTCGAGAACGGTATAGCAAATCGTCTTCTTTTTATAATAATTTAATGAAACGTAAAAGCTTTCGCGCTTCGCGCGGGGGGAGGGGGGGGACTTCATTCAGACAAGGATTAACAGTCGAAAACGATACAGCAAATCGTCTTCTTTTCCTAATAATTTAAGGAAACGTCTAAGCTTCCGCTTCGCGCGGGAGGCCTATCACCCACACCCCCTAATTCGCTTGCTCTCTACCGACCCTCCCTAAAATAAGATCCTAGCTCCGCGCCTGCATTAAAATATATAGCTATGATGCTAAGTTGACGGCCCCGGGTTTATAGGGTTAAATTTGTAGATGTTGGACATTTAATTTTGTCGGTAATTGGTGGCTAGTTTTGTCGGTAATCGTTGGCCTCTACACCCCCCCCCCCCCACTGAAAAGGGTCTAGCGACGCCCCTGCCCCCCCCCCCCCGGAAAATTGACCCCTCCCCGAGGAAATCTACTCCCGAAGACAATTACCCCCCCCCCCCTTCCCGAGGACAATCACCCCCGAGGAATTCGTAACACTGTGACGAATAATGCGAGCTTCTTTCCAAATTGCTATTTACAGGAAATTTCATAAACTTTCATTTTCACTTGTTTGTTCGCATCTTAAATGATTATTATTTAAAAAAGTAAACTTCATGTATTTTGTATATTTTTATGTTTAATGATGCTGTCTATTATGCGTATGAATTTATCTAGTATATTTATCCTTTTATATGTCATTTATTTAATTTTATGTTTACATGTACAATGCTGTATTTTAAACATCATACCTTGTGAATGACCTGCAATTCAGCTTCGACTGCAAGAACTTCATGTGAATAAAAACCCTTATTGAATTGAATTGAATTTTCTCAGTTATTTTTGAAGTTCATTTCAGTCGTTTAAATTATTCAATTCGATGTGGGGGAGGAAGTTGCCTAATTCCCCCGTAGTTTTGCCACTAAGCCAAAGAACAGAAATTACATGTACATTCGGCGGCAAGGTGCCCGCATCCAGTACTTTAAATCGCTTAGTGTGTTCATTACAAACTAATTTTGTACCGGTTTGAAAATATCTTCTCAACATTAGTTGTCGAATCGACATAGAGCCTGTGAGCTACCGTGTGAGCTGCCGAAATTGAAGGTTGGTTTGTCTTCCGTTAAGTCATCCCCCCCCCCCCCCCCCCCCCCCACTGAGCGAATTTTCGGCCGGCGCGATTTTCATTTTTCGGGAGCAAAAAAAAAAAAAAATGGGCCCCCCCCTATGAAATCCTGAATCCGCGCCTGGTGCCCCCCCCCCCCCCCCCCGGTAAGAAATTCTTGGATCCGCGACTGATATCATATACCTTAAGCTTGGGGGGCTGCGCCCGTTGACCCTTCCCGGGGCCTTGCCCCTAGACCCCACTTTGCAAAACGTTCAGCGGGCCCTGCATGTAAGAGTGGGGTAATGCGGATTTTTTTTGTCAGCCCCCCAAAACGTTTTTGCTCATTACGCCACTGAAAGTAAGTAGACATTTTCACCGTTTTTATGGATATCTCAAGAGGATAGGGATAGTTGAGTTCTGTTTTCAGACTGCAAATGCCTTCAAAGTGCATGGTTATTACTCTTATTCTTATCTATGACATTTATAGTGCCCTTTTAGAACCTAAAATTGCTATGAAGGTAATTTTAGACCCCAATAAGGGAATTTACAGATACGATCTGCGCATGGGCAGATAAAGGTCATTTGTACCAAAATGGTAAAACCCACAGAGATGAATACTGGATATGCGCTCATGAAAGTTATGTAACATTATTCATTTATGCACCAACAGTACATTCTATGATACGCAGGTGGAAGTATTCTTTTCAAGAGGTCAAACAAAAGGTATTCATGAAGCACATCTAGGACTTTGGCAGTTATTATTCTAAGATGCTCAAAGTGGAACTTCTCCATGTGTAACAGATCTGTGGATATTTGGGGTCATTTGTACCATGTGCTATCTGTAAACTCCCTTATACCAATTCAGCTCCACTTTTAAAAAAACACGGTGACCGTTAATTAATTATTTAATTAAAAATAGCAATACATGAGCCGGCTGATTGTGGATAATACATGTATAAGCAACACGAAAATGCCAACCAAAAAAGCCAACATCGGCATTGGCTGAAAAACGACGTAAAAGGCGTGATTTCGCTTTTTTTCAACGGTTTTCAACGGTTTTTTCAAATATTTCAAAATATCTAATATATGTGGTGGTACACAAGTACTAGAAATCGTTATATTTCAGCCGTCTGTGAACCGATTTTGATCAAACAAAGATGATTTTGTCATTTAAATATTATGTTCTTTCAAATTTGACACTCTGTTTTTCATTATCTTACAAAAAAGTATTTTGTGTAATGCCCTCTGCAACAGGACTCAACTACCCCTTTAAGTAAACATTAATATTCCTAAAAGCAACTTCGTATTTGACAAAATATAAAGAATCCTAATATTACTTAATGTATGAAACCATCCATTTTGTCATACCTGTATTACACAAAGCTCCATTAAATCTCGCAGCACATGTACATGCATCGGTATCACAGGTACCTCCGTTCAGACATGGGTTGGCACCAGAACAGTCAACTACGGAGAGGAAAGAAAATATCCTGAAACCAAGCCGTTCCAAAAGCTTAGAATTTAAAAATGGTGTACTTAAGATCGTCAAATTAGAAAGTAGGTAGACACATATAGCTCCGTTTAGTCTCATTTCACAACGCCCCCTATCGTCAGAGTAAGCAGCCATACATGTTAGCCTATGGACGTTTTTTTTTTAAATCGTTAAAAATTCATTTTTTGTTTAAACGAAAAGCACATCCACCCCGACGTACGTTATCACTAGCTCTTTCATTGGAGCCCTTATGTCTCATTGACTTTTGAAAGTTCACCCACCGTAATTTTTCAAAATAGGTTGCAAGCTCGCCATTGCCTATAATACACATGTGAAACAAGTCGAACTTTGGACTCAGTCTGCCAAGTGATTGTAAGATTATAGGTCAAGCACACGAAGGATAAGAAGCATGAATTATCAATTATCACTTCTGCTATGTTCATTATGTCCATTTCGTCCAACCCCCCACCGTAATTTTTCCATTTAGTAAAAGCAAACATTTTGCCGAGTTTAGCAAAAACATGAATATTCATGAACGGTCAGACAATACAGCCTTTTAGTACGTAACGTATAGTGAATGGGAATGGGCGATGATCCGTCCAGGAGGTAGAGGTCAGTGTTTTGTGCTGGCAATGTTCACGCGAGCGAAAATGAGACAATCGGAGCAATATGTTTTCACCGTTTTGATGGATATCTCAGGAGGAAAAGGGGGGGGGGAAGTTACATAAACAATCTTGAAATATATTAAGAGGTCACAGTCACGATATGAGTTTATTTCATGACATTGATCTTGTTATCATTAAGTAAACATTAATATTCTTAAAAGCAACTTCGTATTTGACAAAATATAAAGAATCCTAATATTACTTAATGTATGATACCATCCATTTTGTCATACCTGTATTACACAAAGCTCCATTGAATCCCGCAGCACATGTACATGCATCGGTATCACAGGTACCTCCGTTCAGACATGGGTTGGCACCAGAACAGTCAACTACAGAGAGGAAAGGAAATATCCTGAAATTGAGTACGATCTTTACGAATTTAAGAATGGTGTATACCTAAGATCGTCAAATTAGAAAATAAGTAGACACTCTCACCGTTTTTTATGGATATTTCAGGAGGGAAGGGGGGGTCAAGTTACATTACTAATCTTGAAATGTATTAAGAGGTTACAGTCACAATATAAATTTATTTTTTGATATCAATCTTGTTATTGTTAAGTAAACGTTAATATTCTTTTAATAAAGATAATTCTTATTTAACAAAATATGAAGAATCTCGATAGCACTAAACGTAGGATACCATCTATTTTTCATACCTGTATTACACAAAGCTCCATTGAATCCCGCAGCACATGCACATGAATCGGTATCACAGGTACCTCCGTTCAGACATGGGTCGGCACCAGAACAGTCAACTACAGAGAGGAAAGAAAATATCCTAAAAGTGAGTAAGATCTTTAAATTCATCGTTCTCGACCGAGCCGTTCCAAAAGCTTAGAATTTAAAAATGGTGTACTTAAGATCGTCATTATTAGCAGGCCCGTAGCCACGGGGGGGGGGGGGGGGGCAAGTGCCCGCCAAAAAAATGTCCAAGATCGGAAGAACTTTTTTAGACCCCTCCCCATGACGTCGATCAATTACATATTACATGAATGTGCCACCCCCCCAAAAAAAAAAAAAACAACAAGAACAACAACAACATCAAACTCTAGCTACGGCCCTGCACATTAGAAAGTATGTAGACATTTTCATTTTTAATGGAAAGCTCAGGAGGGGGGGGGCATAAGTTACGATAACAATTTTCAAATGTATTAAGAGTTTAAAGTCACGATATGAGTTTATTGCATGACATTAATCTTGTTATTATAAAGTAAACAATAATATTCTTTTAATAAAGCAAAATCTTATTTGACAAAATATGAAGAATCCAGATAATACTTAATGTATGATACTATCCATTTTTCATACCTGAATTACACAAAGCTCCATTGAATGCCGCAACACATGTACATGCATCGGTATCACAGGTACCTCCGTTCAGACATGGGTTGGCACCAGAACAGTCAACTACAGAGAGAAAAGAAAAAGAAGAGGAAAATCTCAAAAAGTATACTCTTATCTAGATCTATTAGGAATAATTCGTTGTCAAAATCATTCTATAGATTGGAGTTAAACAAATTATTCCACCTTTATGAACAATAGTGCACAAGTGTAAAGTCACAATATGAGTTTACTTCACGACATTAATCTTGTTATTACTAAGTGAGCATTAATATTCTTTAAAGCAAATTCTAATTTGACAAGATATGAACAATCCCGATAGCACTAAATTTTGTGATACCATCCATTTTGTCATACCTGTATTACACAAAGCTCCATTGAATCCCGCAGCACATGTACATGAATCGGTATCACAGGTACCTCCGTTCAGACATGGGTTGGCACCGGAACAGTCAACTACAGAGAGGAAAGAAAATATCCTGAAATCGAGTACGATCTTTACGAATTTAAGAATGGTGTATACCTAAGATCGTCAAATTAGCAAATAAGTAGACACTCTCACCGTTTTTTATGGATATTTCAGGAGGGAAGGGGGTCAAGTTACATTACTAATCTTGAAATGTATTAAGAGGTTACAGTCACAATATGAGTTTATTTCATGACATTGATCTTGTTATCATTAAGTAAACATTAATATTCTTAAAAGCAACTTCGTATTTGACAAAATATAAAGAATCCTAATATTACTTAATGTATGATACCATCCATTTTGTCATACCTGTATTACACAAAGCTCCATTGAATCCCGCAGCACATGTACATGCATCGGTATCACAGGTACCTCCGTTCAGACATGGGTTGGCACCGGAACAGTCAACTACAGAGAGGAAAGAAAATATCCTGAAATCGAGTACGATCTTTACGAATTTAAGAATGGTGTATACCTAAGATCGTCAAATTAGAAAATAAGTAGACACTCTCACCGTTTTTTATGGATATTTCAGGAGGGAAGGGGGGGGCAAGTTACATTACTAATCTTGAAATGTATTAAGAGGTTACAGTCACAATATAAATTTATTTTTTGATATCAATCTTGTTATTGTTAAGTAAACGTTAATATTCTTTTAATAAAGATAATTCTTATTTAACAAAATATGAAGAATCTCGATAGCACTAAACGTAGGATACCATCTATTTTTCATACCTGTATTACACAAAGCTCCATTGAATCCCGCAGCACATGCACATGAATCGGTATCACAGGTACCTCCGTTCAGACATGGGTCGGCACCAGAACAGTCAACTACAGAGAGGAAAGAAAATATCCTAAAAGTGAGTAAGATCTTTAAATTCATCGTTCTCGACCGAGCCGTTCCAAAAGCTTAGAATTTAAAAATGGTGTACTTAAGATCGTCATTATTAGCAGGCCCGTAGCCACGGGGGGGGGGGGGGGGGCAAGTGCCCGCCAAAAAAATGTCCAAGATCGGAAGAACTTTTTTAGACCCCTCCCCATGACGTCGATCAATTACATATTACATGAATGTGCCACCCCCCAAAAAAAAAAACAACAACAAGAACAACAACAACATCAAACTCTAGCTACGGCCCTGCACATTAGAAAGTATGTAGACATTTTCATTTTTAATGGAAAGCTCAGGAGGGGGGGGGCATAAGTTACGATAACAATTTTCAAATGTATTAAGAGTTTAAAGTCACGATATGAGTTTATTGCATGACATTAATCTTGTTATTATAAAGTAAACAATAATATTCTTTTAATAAAGCAAAATCTTATTTGACAAAATATGAAGAATCCAGATAATACTTAATGTATGATACTATCCATTTTTCATACCTGAATTACACAAAGCTCCATTGAATGCCGCAACACATGTACATGCATCGGTATCACAGGTACCTCCGTTCAGACATGGGTTGGCACCAGAACAGTCAACTACAGAGAGAAAAGAAAAAGAAGAGGAAAATCTCAAAAAGTATACTCTTATCTAGATCTATTAGGAATAATTCGTTGTCAAAATCATTCCATAGATTGGAGTTAAAAAAATTATTCCACCTTTATGAACAATAGTGCACAAGTGTAAAGTCACAATATGAGTTTACTTCACGACATTAATCTTGTTATTACTAAGTGAGCATTAATATTCTTTAAAGCAAATTCTAATTTGACAAAATATGAACAATCCCGATAGCACTAAATTTTGTGATACCATCCATTTTGTCATACCTGTATTACACAAAGCTCCATTGAATCCCGCAGCACATGTACATGAATCGGTATCACAGGTACCTCCGTTCAGACATGGGTTGGCACCGGAACAGTCAACTACAGAGAGGAAAGAAAATATCCTGAAATCGAGTACGATCTTTACGAATTTAAGAATGGTGTATACCTAAGATCGTCAAATTAGCAAATAAGTAGACACTCTCACCGTTTTTTATGGATATTTCAGGAGGGAAGGGGGGTCAAGTTACATTACTAATCTTGAAATGTATTAAGAGGTTACAGTCACAATATGAGTTTATTTCATGACATTGATCTTGTTATCATTAAGTAAACATTAATATTCTTAAAAGCAACTTCGTATTTGACAAAATATAAAGAATCCTAATATTACTTAATGTATGATACCATCCATTTTGTCATACCTGTATTACACAAAGCTCCATTGAATCCCGCAGCACATGTACATGCATCGGTATCACAGGTACCTCCGTTCAGACATGGGTTGGCACCGGAACAGTCAACTACAGAGAGGAAAGAAAATATCCTGAAATCGAGTACGATCTTTACGAATTTAAGAATGGTGTATACCTAAGATCGTCAAATTAGAAAATAAGTAGACACTCTCACCGTTTTTTATGGATATTTCAGGAGGGAAGGGGGGGGCAAGTTACATTACTAATCTTGAAATGTATTAAGAGGTTACAGTCACAATATAAATTTATTTTTTGATATCAATCTTGTTATTGTTAAGTAAACGTTAATATTCTTTTAATAAAGATAATTCTTATTTAACAAAATATGAAGAATCTCGATAGCACTAAACGTAGGATACCATCTATTTTTCATACCTGTATTACACAAAGCTCCATTGAATCCCGCAGCACATGCACATGAATCGGTATCACAGGTACCTCCGTTCAGACATGGGTCGGCACCAGAACAGTCAACTACAGAGAGGAAAGAAAATATCCTAAAAGTGAGTAAGATCTTTAAATTCATCGTTCTCGACCGAGCCGTTCCAAAAGCTTAGA
Organism: Strongylocentrotus droebachiensis; assembly: GCA_035222895.1. Taxonomy (NCBI): domain Eukaryota; kingdom Metazoa; phylum Echinodermata; class Echinoidea; order Camarodonta; family Strongylocentrotidae; genus Strongylocentrotus; species Strongylocentrotus droebachiensis. The sequence goes on along the minus strand of JAVYIG010004304.1, from coordinate 71,217 downwards.
ATTTAAAAATGGTGTACTTAAGATCGTCATTATTAGCAGGCCCGTAGCCACGGGGGGGGGGGGGGGGCAAGTGCCCGCCAAAAAAATGTCCAAGATCGGAAGAACTTTTTTAGACCCCTCCCCATGACGTCGATCAATTACATATTACATGAATGTGCCACCCCCAAAAAAAAAAAAACAACAAGAACAACAACAACATCAAACTCTAGCTACGGCCCTGCACATTAGAAAGTATGTAGACATTTTCATTTTTAATGGAAAGCTCAGGAGGGGGGGGGGCATAAGTTACGATAACAATTTTCAAATGTATTAAGAGTTTAAAGTCACGATATGAGTTTATTGCATGACATTAATCTTGTTATTATAAAGTAAACAATAATATTCTTTTAATAAAGCAAAATCTTATTTGACAAAATATGAAGAATCCAGATAATACTTAATGTATGATACTATCCATTTTTCATACCTGAATTACACAAAGCTCCATTGAATGCCGCAACACATGTACATGCATCGGTATCACAGGTACCTCCGTTCAGACATGGGTTGGCACCAGAACAGTCAACTACAGAGAGAAAAGAAAAAGAAGAGGAAAATCTCAAAAAGTATACTCTTATCTAGATCTATTAGGAATAATTCGTTGTCAAAATCATTCCATAGATTGGAGTTAAAAAAATTATTCCACCTTTATGAACAATAGTGCACAAGTGTAAAGTCACAATATGAGTTTACTTCACGACATTAATCTTGTTATTACTAAGTGAGCATTAATATTCTTTAAAGCAAATTCTAATTTGACAAAATATGAACAATCCCGATAGCACTAAATTTTGTGATACCATCCATTTTGTCATACCTGTATTACACAAAGCTCCATTGAATCCCGCAGCACATGTACATGAATCGGTATCACAGGTACCTCCGTTCAGACATGGGTTGGCACCGGAACAGTCAACTACAGAGAGGAAAGAAAATATCCTGAAATCGAGTACGATCTTTACGAATTTAAGAATGGTGTATACCTAAGATCGTCAAATTAGCAAATAAGTAGACACTCTCACCGTTTTTTATGGATATTTCAGGAGGGAAGGGGGGTCAAGTTACATTACTAATCTTGAAATGTATTAAGAGGTTACAGTCACAATATGAGTTTATTTCATGACATTGATCTTGTTATCATTAAGTAAACATTAATATTCTTAAAAGCAACTTCGTATTTGACAAAATATAAAGAATCCTAATATTACTTAATGTATGATACCATCCATTTTGTCATACCTGTATTACACAAAGCTCCATTGAATCCCGCAGCACATGTACATGCATCGGTATCACAGGTACCTCCGTTCAGACATGGGTTGGCACCGGAACAGTCAACTACAGAGAGGAAAGAAAATATCCTGAAATCGAGTACGATCTTTACGAATTTAAGAATGGTGTATACCTAAGATCGTCAAATTAGAAAATAAGTAGACACTCTCACCGTTTTTTGTTTATATTTCAGGAGGGAAGGGGGGGGGGGTCAAGTTACATTACCAATCGTGACATGTATTAAGAGGTTACAGTCACAATATAAATTTATTTTTTGATATCAATCTTGTTATTGTTAAGTAAACGTTAATATTCTTTAAATAAAGATAACTCTTATTTGACAAAATATGAAGAATCTCGATAGCACTAAACGTAGGATACCATCTATTTTTCATACCTGTATTACACAAAGCTCCATTGAATCCCGCGGCACATGCACATGAATCGGTATCACAGGTACCTCCGTTCAGACATGGGTTGGCACCAGAACAGTCAACTACAGAGAGAAAAGAAAAAGAAGAGGAAAATCTCAAAATGTATACTCTTATCTAGATCTATTAGGAATAATTCATTGTCAAAATCATTCCATAAATTGGAGTTAAAAAAGTTATTCCACCTTTATGAACAATAGTGCACAAGTGTAAAGTCACAATATGAGTTTACTTCACGACATTAATCTTGTTAATATATACTAAGTGAGCATTAATATTCTTTAAAGCAAATTCTAATTTGACAAAATATGAACAATCCCGATAGCATTAAATGTATGATACCATCCATTTTGTCATACCTGTATTACACAAAGCTCCATTGAATCCCGCAGCACATGTACATGCATCGGTATCACAGGTACCTCCGTTCAGACATGGGTTGGCACCAGAACAGTCAACTACAGAGAGGAAAGGAAATATCCTGAAATCGAGTACGATCTTTACGAATTTAAGAATGGTGTATACTTAAGATTGTCAAATTAGAATGTAAATAGACACTCTCACCGTTTTTTATGGATATTTCAGGAGGGAAGGGGGGGGGGGTCAAGTTACATTACCAACCTTGAAATGTATTGAGAGGTTACAGTCACAATATGAATTTTTTTTCTGATATCAATATTGTTATTGTTAGGTAAACGTTAATATTCTTTTAATAAAGATAATTCTTATTTGACAAAATATGAAGAATCTCGATAGCACTGAACGTAGGATACCATCTATTTTTCATACCTGTATTACACAAAGCTCCATTGAATGCCGCAGCACATGTACATGCATCGGTATCACAGGTACCTCCGTTCAGACATGGGTCGGCACCAGAACAGTCAACTACGGAGAGGAAAGAAGATATCCTAAAATTGAGTACGATCTTTACATTCATCGTTCTCGACCGAGCCGTTTCAAAAGCTTAGAATTTAAAAATGGTGTACTTAAGATCGTCATATAAGCAGGCCCGTAGCCACGGGGGGTTCAAGTGCCCCCCCCCCCCAAAAAAAAAAAAAAAATGTCCAAGATCGGAAGAACGTTTTTAGACCCCTCCCCATGACGACGATCAATTACATGTATGTGCCCCCCCCCAAAAAAAAAAAAACAACAACAACAACAACAAACAAACAAATAAACATCAAACTCTGGCTACGGCCCTGCACATTAGAAAGTAGGAAGACATTTTCATTTTTAATGATTATCTCAGGGGGGGGGCATAAGTTACAATAACAATTTTCAAATGTATTAAGGGTTTAAAGTCACGATATGAGTTTATTGCATGACATTAATCTTGTTATTATAAAGTCAACATTAATATTCAAAGCAAATTCTTATTTGACAAAGTATGAAGAATCCAGATATTTCTTAATGTATGATACCATCCATTTTTCATACCTGAATTACACAAAGCTCCATTGAATGCCGCATCACATGTACATGCATCGGTATCACAGGTACCTCCGTTCAGACATGGGTTGGCACCAGAACAGTCAACTACAGAGAGGAAAGAAAAAGAAGAGGAAAATCTCAAAATGTATACTCTTATCTAGATCTATTACTATTAGGAAGAATTTATTGTCAAAATCATTCCATAAATTGGAGTTAAAAAAATTATTCCACCTTTATGAACAACAGTGCACAAGTGTAAAGTCACAATATGAGTTTACTTCACGACATTTATCTTGTTAATACTAAGTGAGCATTAATATTCTTTAAAGCAAATTCTAATTTGACAAAATATGAAGAATCCAGATATTACTAAATGTATGATACCATCCATTTTTCATACCTGAATTACACAAAGCTCCACTGAATCCCGCAGCACATGTACATGCATCGGTATCACAGGTACCTCCGTTCAGACATGGGTTGACACCAGAACAGTCCACTACAGAGAGGAAAGAAAATATCCTGAAATTGAGTCCGATCTTTACATTCATCGTTCTCGACCGAGCCGTTCCAAAAGCTTAGAATTTAAAAATGATGTACTTAAAATCGTCAAATTAGAAAGTAGGTAGACATTTTCACCGTTTTTATGGCTATCTCAGGAGGAAAGGAGGAGGGAGTTACATAAACCATCTTGAAATGTATCAAGAGGTTAAAGTCACGATATGAGTATATTTCACGACATTGATCTTGTTATTATTAAGTAAACATTAATATTTTTTAAAGCAAATCATTGTTAGACAAAATATGAAGAATCCTTATATTACTTAATGTATGATACCATACATTTTGTCATACCTGTATTACACAAAGCTCCATTGAATGCCGCAGCACATGTACATGCATCGGTATCACAGGTACCTCCGTTCAGACATGGGTTGGCACCAGAACAGTCAACTACGGAGAGGAAAGAAAATATCCTAAAAGTGAGTACGATCTTTACATTCATCGTTCTCGACCGAGCCGTTTCAAAAGCTTAGAATTTAAAAATGGTGTACTTAAGATCGTCATATTAGCAGGCCCGTAGCCACGGGGGGGGGGGGGGGGGGTCAAGTGCCCTCTTAAAAAAAATTCCAAGATCGGAAGAACGTTTTTAGACCCCTCCCCATGACGTCGATCAATTACATGTATGTGCCCCCCCCCCAAAAAAAAAAAAAAAAAAAAAAAAAAAACAATAAATAAAAAGAACAATGAACATCAAACTCTGGCTACGGCCCTGCACATTAGAAAGTAGGTAGACATTTTCATTTTTAATGGATATCTTAGGGGGGGGGCATAAGTTACAATAACAATTTTCAAATGTATTAAGGGTTTAAAGTCACGATATAAGTTTATTGCATGACATTAATCTTGTTATTATAAAGTAAACATTTATATTCTTTTAATAAAGCAAATTCTTATTTGACAAAATATGAAGAATCCAGATATTACTTAATGTATGATACCATCCATTTTTCATACCTGAATTACACAAAGCTCCACTGAATCCCGCAGCACATGTACATGCATCGGTATCACAGGTACCTCCGTTCAGACATGGGTTGACACCAGAACAGTCCACTACAGAGAGGAAAGAAAATATCCTGAAATTGAGTCCGATCTTTACATTCATCGTTCTCGACCGAGCCGTTCCAAAAGCTTAGAATTTAAAAATGATGTACTTAAAATCGTCAAATTATAAAGTAGGTAGACATTTTCACCGTTTTTATGGCTATCTCAGGAGGAAAGGAGGAGGGAGTTACATAAACCATCTTGAAATGTATCAAGAGGTTAAAGTCACGATATGAGTATATTTCACGACATTGATCTTGTTATTATTAAGTAAACATTAATATTTTTTAAAGCAAATCATTGTTAGACAAAATATGAAGAATCCTTATATTACTTAATGTATGATACCATACATTTTTGTCATACCTGTATTACACAAAGCTCCATTGAATGCCGCAGCACATGTACATGCATCGGTATCACAGGTACCTCCGTTCAGACATGGGTTGGCACCAGAACAGTCAACTACGGAGAGGAAAGAAAATATCCTAAAAGTGAGTACGATCTTTACTTTCATCGTTCTCGACCGAGCCGTTTCAAAAGCTTAGAATTTAAAAATGGTGTACTTAAGATCGTCATATTAGCAGGCCCGTAGCCACGGGGGGGGGGGGGGGGGTCAAGTGCCCTCTTCAAAAAATTCCAAGATCGGAAGAACGTTTTTAGACCCCTCCCCATGACGTCGATCAATGACATGTATGTGCCCCCCCCCCCCAAAAAAAAAAAAAAAAACAAAACAAAAAAAAACAATGAACATCAAACTCTGGCTACGGCCCTGCACATTAGAAAGTAGGTAGACATTTTCATTTGTAATGGATATCTTAGGGGGGGGGCATAAGTTACAATAACAATTTTTAAATGTATTAACCCAATAAACAAAATCACGTGAAAATCACGTCAATATCAAGGTATCGACTTGAGGAGAGTTACGTTCTTCAAACACCGGACATTTACGTAAATGTGTTAATACGTTTATTGCACTAGGTCACTTAAAACACACGTACACTAAATCACGCAATTGTCACTGCAATATCACCATTATAATAACGTGATTATCCCTACCTTGGAGACCATGGTTTGTAAACCTAATACTCCCGTGTTTGTTTGGTTATGAAATTACATCTTCATAAATGAAATTATCGCGTCACAGAAACACGTGAAGCGTTAGTGATAGTTTTAGTCAAAATATCTGCGTGAAATTCACGTGAATATTACGAGGCTGACTTGAGATGAATCATGTTCTTCATTCACGTGAAATTTACGTCGAAGAGGAAATAAGTTACTGTAACCCTCGTTCAACCCAATAATTACGCAAATGTTACACAATAAATTAACCAAAATAATGACGTTCTCATCCTGAACATCGTGTTTTGGATCTTCCATAATTACGTCTAGGCGCGCCGAAAGCAGTTTGGGATTAGAGGGGGTGGGGGGGGGGCGGGTGGGTGCAAACATCCCATAAGAGAAAGCTAGTTGCAACTGGTCCAGTTGATGAACCAGTTAATGCCAACTGGTAACCCCGGAAATTGAAATGGACTAAATGATCCAGTTGATCCAGGCCAGTTAGAATTCAACTGGTCTAGCTGAGCCATTAGAACCATTTGGTAAAATTTCCAACCAGATGAACGGCAACAACACTCCAATACTGGTACGTCTGTATTTCCAATGTAAAGGCATTGGTAATAAGTAGACTTACATAATTTAATTAATCGAAAAAATTTCATATACTTGTAATTTATTGAAATTATTTTAGGTCATAGTTAATGTTTCCCTTATTCATGTTTAATTAAATGTAATTTATACCAAGTAGCGAAATGTCCTAATAACTGGTAATTTATATTTGTAGTATTTTCGAAATGAAGTGCATATAACTAAATCATCAGTAATTAAGAAATATGCTGTAAATCAGATAAATTGTTTAGAAAACATAGATCTGCACGCACCCCATATTCAATATGCAAATTAATTGGTGTCAGCTGGTTCAACTGGAAATATGCACACAGACCAGTTATCAACTGGTGCAATGAAAAGATGCCAACAGTCAGTTATCAACTGGTGAAAATAGAAATATGCCAACAGTCACGGGATTATCACCACGGAACTTAAATGGTAACTGTGAAACCATCAAGACACCACAAAAATAACTCATTTTTCACACCTAGAAATCACGGAATACCCAGCTTATATTAATAATCCGTTTGAGTCACGAGATCATCACCGTGGAACTGCTGGCAAGTTTGACTACCATTTAAATAGGTGTTTTAAGACACCTAATAATGACTAATTTTTCACACCTAAAAATCACCGATGCCCAGCTTAGATTAATAATCCGTTTGAGTCACGAGATCATCACCGCGGAACTGCCGGCAACTTTGACTACCATTTAAATAGGTGTTTTAAGACACCTAATAATTACTTATTTTTCACACCTAAATATCACGGATTCACAGCTTAGATTAGTAATCAGTTTTAGCTACGTGATCATCACCAAGAAAGTTATGGTAAATTTGAAATCATTTTAAAAGGTGTTTTAAGACACCTAATAATTACTAATTTTTCACACCTAAAAGTCACGTATGCCCAGCTAAGATTAGTAATCCGTTTGAGTCACGAGATCATCACCGCGGAACTGCTGGCAACTTTGACTACCATTTAAATAGGTGTTTTAAGACACCTAATAATTACTAATTTTTAACACCTAAATATCACGGATTCACAGCTTAGATTAGTAATCAGTTTTAGCTACGTGATCATAACCAAGAAAGTTATGGTAACTTTAAAACCATTTAAAGAGGTGTGTAAGACACTTCAGAATTACTTATTTATCAACACCATCGGTTAACGGACAAAAAACTCGTTGCTTGGTCAAGTGGTTATTTGGTCATAAACACGTGATTTACAGAGGTAAGTGGAATCACCTTACTCCAGTCGCGTGATAAATTAGTGGTTTTTAGGTTAGATGAAAACGTGAACAGGAGTACCTTTTTTGTTTAAATGAAGGCACGTGTTGATAACGTTTAAATCTAGTTCAAAAGGCACCATACTTTAAAATCACTTAAAATACACTCCCAAAAGAGGTTACTTTTTAGTGTTTTGTTTATTGGGAAGTGTTTAAAGTCACGATATGAGTTTATTGCATGACATTAATCTTGTTATTATAAAGTAAACATTAATATTCTTTTAATAAAGCAAATTCTTATTTGACAAAATATGAAGAATCCAGATATTACTTAATGTATGATACCATCCATTTTTCATACCTGAATTACACAAAGCTCCACTGAATCCCGCAGCACATGTACATGCATCGGTATCACATGTACCTCCGTTCAGACATGGGTTGACACCAGAACAGTCCACTACTGAGAGGAAAGAAAATATCCTGAAATTGAGTACGATCTTTACGAATTTAAGAATGATGTATACTTAAGGTCGTCAAATTATAAAGTAGGTAGACACTCTCACCGTTTTTTATGGATATTTCAGGAGGGAAGGGGGGGGGGTCGAGTTACATACCCAATCTTGAAATGTATGAAGAGGTTACAGTCACAATATGAATTTATTTTTTGATATCAATGTTGTTATTATTAAGTAAACGTTAATATTCTTTTAGAGAATAAAGATAATTTTTATTTGACAAAATATGAAGAATCTCGATAGCACTAAACGTAGGATTCCATCTATTTGTCATACCTGTATTTCCATTGAATCTAGGCTTTTGACAAGGCCTCGTGACTCTGGCTAAGCGGCTGAGATGAGTCTAGATACCCGGGGTGAACGCGCGACCGAGTGACGACTGTCACGAGGCCTTTTGCAATGTAGATATCACTGCTCCGCATGAATTATTCATAGATACATATTAGCATGCCAATACGCCAACTTTGGATTTATTGACCAATCAGAACGGCGATCCAGTCCAACTCGTTTTCGTTCGATGTAGAGGTCATTGAACTGGTATTGAACTGTATAGGGACATTACACCGATCTCAGCCTGACTGAGAGACCGGCGCCTCCGTTTCAGTGGGCACTGCTGGAGGAGCAAGAGTGAAATCATTTTACAAATGCTCTTCTGGGAGCCCTCAAGGGGCAAACGCACCAGAGGGCGTCCAGCAATGACTTACATTGACCAGTTAGAAAAAGACACCTGTCTACCAAGACAGGAGCTCCCAAAGATCATGGAGAATAGAACTGAATGGAAAAAGCTTGTCAAATCAGTGCGAGTACGCTCGACCTAGTAGTAGAGGTCAGAGGTCTGAGCCCGTACGTCATTCTTAGTTCATAGTAGACCATATGTTCGTATTACGTAGAGTTTACTGTGCATGTGTGTGTGTGTGTGTGTGTGTGTGTGTGATGGATACTATATGCTGACGTCCGATGCGAGGATACGTTCGCTGATTGGACGCTACCATTTCGGTAGATAATTCCAGTCGGAAACAAAGGTTAACATAAGAAATCAAACCTGGATTGATAAAGGCTACTTGGAAGGGCTTCTCGCTCTCTCGTTCACTCGGGTTTTCGCGATTAGTCTCGTTTTGGTCGCTCGGCGTCTATCAGACAAGTGGCCTTGTTTAAAGGCTACATTGAATCCCACAGCACATGTCAGGCGCGGATCCAGGATTTCTTAGGGGGGGCCCAAATTTGAATTTATGGGAGCCAAATATTGGTACGTAATGGTGACCAGCATTGACTTAATGGGGGGGGCGTGCAGGGAGGGGCGATTTCCCCCTCCCTCCTCCGAAAACCGCCGAAGATTTGACCTTTCATTAAATTATTAGAGAAAGAAGACGATTCGTTGTACCGTTCTCGAAAATAATCCTCGTCTGAATACAGTTTTCCCCCTCCAGCGCGAACCGCGGAAGCTTTTGCGTTTCATTAATTCGTTAGAGAAAGAAGACGATTCATTGTCCGTTCTCGACTCTTAATCCTCGTCTAAATTCAGTTCCCCCCCCCCCCTCCCGCGCAAAGCGCTGAATCTTTTACGTTTCATTAAAACATAGAGAAAGAAGACGATTCGTTGTACCGTTCTCGACTCTTAATCCTTGTCTAAATTCAGTTCCCCCACCTCCTGCGCGAAGCGTGGAAGCTTTGTAATCTCAATTATTAGAGAAACAAGACGATTCGTTGTACCGTTCTCGACTCTTATTCCCCGTCTGAATTCAGTTTCCCCACCACCCCTGACTACGCGCCTGCGGTCAGATGTCCGCCCCTGGAAACTCAGGGGTAGGCAATTACGGTCAGATAAGCATTCAGGGGCCCGCCTTAGGACCCCTGGTGGGGTCGAGGGTGCGGAGCCCCCGGAAGCTCAGGGTTTTAGGCATTTGATTACGGTCAGATGAACATATGTTTATACCTTATTTTGTTGTGACACTGGCAGTTAACTATTCTTTCTTTCTTGCTCTCTTTCTTTCTATTTTTCTTTAATATACTTTTTCAAAAAAAATGGAGGGGGTGGGGGGGGGGGGGGGGGGGGAGTTGGGAGCTCGAGACTCCCTATCCCCGCCGTTCCGCAGGCCCTGACATGTAGGCATCTCAAGAAGCATATTTCTTGCCTGGCTGTAAATTTAGGAATTTGTCATTTTACAACAAACGCATAAAAAAGTATAATTTACTAAAAATCTCGGAAAATTATGTCATTTTAGCATTATGTGTAAACCACCGTTATGGAATTAGAAATAAACCACGTTTGAATTTTATTTCCCCCGAGCCTCCTCCCCGATCAGTTCGCCAGTGCCCCCCCCCCCCCCCCTTCCCCCGATCTACACCTTGTTGGCAACTGATCTCCCCTACCTTTCTTCTTTCCCTTCCCTTCCTTCTCTCTCTTTTAGGTTTGCTGGGAGGGGGGAGGCAAGGTCCTTTCGACCCGCACCCTTCTTCACACGTTGCTGGCGGGATTAACCGCAACTGATCTTTCTCCCCTTGTTTTCACCCTTTTTTTTCTTCTTCCTCTTTTTTGGTCACTTTTTGCTCTCCTTTTCCTTCCTCCTCTCTCTTTTTTTTAGCGGGGGTGAGGGGAGGCAAGGGCCTTTGCCTCAACCCCATCCCGATCCGCAACTTGTTGGCGGGAAAATTGCAACTTATATCCCCCTTCTTTTCTTTTCTTCTTCCTCAATTTTCCTTCCCTTTATTTCCTCTTTTCCTTTCTTCTTTCCATTTCCTTCCTTCTCTCTTATTTGTTTTGATTGGGGGAGGCAAGGCCCTTTCTTTTTTTGTCCTTCTCCCCCCCCCCCTTTTTTCCCCTTCTTTTTTCCCAGGGCGGGGGGGGGGCGTGCCCCTCCGGCCCCTCCCCTGGATCCGCCACTGGTATCAAGATCAAACTTTCTAATCAGGTTAAATCCCAAATTTGATCGTCTTCATTATTACCCCCTCTTAAGAAATTCGTGGAAAGTGCGCCAGCTCAACTCAGGCGGGACATTCGAATATTAAACAAAATCTGGTGCTAAGAATGCAAGTTTCGGTGAGTCCCAGCTAGCATCTACAGGGGCAGTTGTGTTATAATAAACTAAAAATTTGGGCACCTTCCTGCTGGAATATGATCTTGCCCTCGAATGCCCCGAATATTGGGACCTTAAAAGCTTAGGAAGGGACGGGCTGTCGCCCCGCAATACAAAAAATAAATCTAGCGATTTACTTACTTTGACAGCTACTCCCAGCCCAGCCATACAGGCATTCCGTGGAGCTTCCTGCACAGACTCCAGTAAATCGATCACACTCTCCTGATACACAGTGACATGTCTCCGTGCAACTAGCTCCAAACTCACCTTGATCACATTCTTTTAGACAGAAGAAGGGGAAGAAGAAGAAGAATAGAGAGATAGGTGAGGGGAGAGGGGAGTGGATAATAATAATCATAACGTTTTATTTACCCAGGGTAGCCACTTCCAGTTATGAAACTCTTCCAGCGGGCCCTGCATAACATAATATGTTATTACTACCCTTCTCCAATCTAATAAGTTGAGCGCCTAGCTAGAAGGCAGAAGGTCCCATTCTTATAAGTCTTTTGTATGACTCGGGCGGGGTTCGAACCCACGACCTCCCGTTCATGAGGCAGGCGCTCTAACCACTGAGCCACCATGCCCGATTGAATAGAGGGATAGAAACAACGTTTCTATTTACATCTTCATTATTATAAAATTCATTAGTCATTTGGGCTAAATATTACTCGTTGTTAGAACACTCCTTTCTGCAATTTTATTGATTGTGTAAAAAGAAGTTTTCAACGTTTTATTATCATTATTATTATTATTATTATTATTATTATTATTATTATTGTTGTTATTTTCATTAATATAACTACAGTATCAAGTCATGTAAGAAGATTTACCTGTGGTGCAATTCAGGCCTTTGTATCCTGGTGCACAAGAACACCCATATGGGTCTGGTAAGCACATTTGAATTCCTCTGCAAGCTGTATTATCGTCTACTGATGTATTACATCTATATTCACATGATCTTCCGAAACGGTTACTGCCGCAACCTATATTAAAGCACAAAACCAGGCAAAGGTTGGTCAAATTATATTTCACTGAGTATATTTAATGAAAGATATCGCTCATATTGCTTTTTGCTCTATGTCAATATGTCATCACAGTATATCATAATTTTGTGAGTTATTTTGATTCTATGTGTACCCCTAAACTTTTCTCATTTTATCTAGTGTATTTTATATTCACTGTCCATGTGATGTACAATTATTTTCTCGAACGTTATCAGTTTCTCCTTGCAAAACAAGAATGATGCTGTAATGTCATTCAATTTTTATAAAAAACACTGATAAATACAAAAGCGATAAAACACCTACGTGGGTTTATTTTTTTGTTCTTATTAAATTAGGTAATTAAGTATATATCAAAGCTAGAATAACTAACATGAACATTAATAATCCCCACCAAAAAATATCATACTAAAAATAAATTAAAAATCAAACAACTCTTTTCTTCTTGAAACATAATGCAACCTTTGAAAATATGCTTGATTATTAAAAACAAATCAAATCTCAATAACTAGGAAAATTACCATTTTCGCATGTTTCTCCCCTGAATCCTGGAGCACAGATACATTGTCCTGTTTTATCATCACAGATCCCTCCATTGTAACAAGAAGAACAGGTCAGAACACAGCCTGATGATGAATTGTATCGACCCATCGGACATTCTGCACGTGGAAATTTGGATGCAGGTAACTGAGTATTTAGTGGATTTATTAAATAGTCATTGGTTTTACGTGGGAATCAAGTGCTTAATACGTTTATAAATCCCAAAGTAAAAGGAATTAAAGGGAAATCCAACTTTTCGTAGCAATTTTATTGCATGGAAGAACTCAACTATCCCTTTATTAAAAAAAATATGTTCATATTGTGGACCACTTACCTATTGGTTGAACAATAAAATAATTATGAATGTGTTATGAGACGAATTGCATTTCCCTCGGGTAAACAAAGTTAGACGTTGGTTGGGTAAACGTATTAAACTGGAAATATTAAAGAAAATATGTTCAGGTCCCCTCCTCCCCCCCCCCCCCCCCACTCACTCTCTCACACGCACACAAACTTTTGGTTAACTGCAATGTGTAAGTATGAATTTATTTTATCTATCCTACATGTGTACAAAGTATTAAGAAACACCTCGCGTTATCGCTCATACATGTACAGTCAAAACCTACCTACAACGATGAGTCTCATTAGTCCACCCCTGGCCTCGGATCTGCGTGCATATACATGAATTTCGTAAATACCCTCTTGTGATGCTTGTATGGGATCAGTGAACGTATACGCAATGTCTGGAGCCATTAAGATACGTGACGAGCCATGAAAGCGCCACAGGTTGTCGCTTCTATCAGATGGATTGGGATAGACCTGGTCGAATTGAATAGATACATTGACTTGTCCTGACGTCACGGTTTGTGTGAATCTTCCACCAGACGGTACGAAATATGCTGAAAAGAGAACTTGTCGATAAGGACTTGTAAGAAGAATTAGTAGAAATCAAAAAAACAGTAGTGAGAGAGAAGGGATGGGGTGACGTCTACATATTGTCCATGATTAGCCTGAATAGCAGAGTGACCATGTCGTGGTGCCAGGTAAATATGTCACATGTAAAAATGTCAGAGGTTAGGATGTAAAAGGTACAAAAAACAGAGTTAAAATGGGAGAGGTAAATATGTCACAGGTAATATGCCAAAATTAATCATGTCAGAGGTTAAAATATCAGCAGTAAAAAATGTCCGAGTTTAAAATATCGAATTAAAAAATGTCAGAGGTAAAATTGCCAGAGGTAAAATTGTCACACGTAAAAAAAAGTAACACACATAATTTCATAGATGAAAAGCAATGGTAAAAATTGTTAACTGAGGAATTAATTAGCTCTATTTCTATAAATATAGTACCTAAAATATTGCTCATTGCATGGAATTGAATATAAATGTAGCATCAGAGATTTTTTTGTATACCACATTATTGAGTAAAGTGCATTATTCTTTTTTTCATGAGAAAATATTAGCGGCGAATTAGCCGGTGAATAAGCGGGGGGGGGGGGGGGGGGAGGAGGAGGTAAAATGTTGTTTTCATTTTTCCCCTTTTTGCCAGGGTAGGGGTCCGTCTTTATTTTAATTGTCTTACCGGGGGGGGGGGGGGGTAGCCTCCCCCGTGGATCCGCGCTTGGTATTAATACTTTTTATCAAGGTGGAGAGTGACTAATATGGATAAATGTCTTGCCAAATGATAATTAATGCCAAATGACATTATTCGAACCCTGTATACCATGTGCTTGTTGGGGACTAATGTTTAGATAACAACACCTCTGCACCTCCATGACTTACCGTCTGATCTCAGAAATATGGTCGGTACGACGGTTCTCATTCCATCTACTGACGATTCGCAGTAGAAAACACCGTACGATTCAATCGGTTGACTTGAGTTTAGCTCTGTATGATAGATGATTGATGTTTGATCTTCGCCTAAGAATATCTCTCGATCTGGCGGAGGCAGGTATCGAGTTGGTCCATGTCTTTGATTACTCGTGAGGACATATCTTCCCGTGGTAATGACAGCATTTGGATTGTTTGGTTCTGGGTAGCACTCAAAGAATGGATTGCCAATCTCTGTGCTCGTGAACCCTCGGCTGATTATCGTCAAGAAGTTAGGAGCTGCATCATCTGCAACATGAGGTAGACGTGATGGTAATAGTGTGGGTATATTGGTGCGTGCGTGAGGATGTGCGGGTGTTTTACAGTTGGCCATCAATCAGATATAAGTATTTACTTTTGGGAGTCCATACGTTTTTTTCTTCTTTCTTTTAATCTTATACATATTTATTCCCCCGTAAACAGCTGTCGAATCAGAAATCATGATTTATAATTATACCTCTAGATTCAGCAAATCAAGCTCGCTTTAAAACATATAATTTGTCAGTAATACATAAATATTTATCATAAAATTGTTCAAAAATTAACTGAATTCAAAATGACTATGTTTGCTATATAATCATTCCTACAATTATGGTTCATTTCGGCTGCCATGGACATTTTTCTCCTATTTAGTTAGTACTCCCATGAACCTTTTTTGATTGTCCATCATTCAATCTTCAAATTGTCATTCGTGTTTGCAAGTCTTTTTGGCTAGTTTAGGCTAAGTGTTGCATGGTTAGGAATTCGGTTCGTTTAAAACTAATCCCTCAGGATTAGCCTACTCTTATTAATACACACGCTAAAATACATTTATTTTAGGAATCACGAACAATAACGAACCCATGAGCGACTAATGATATGACAAGATCACTCTTTATTAAGTGTCCTCAGAAATGCAGAAATTAAGCGGTATTATAGATACTCGCGAAAGGGCCGCCTTTGGCGGCCTTTCGCTTCGTGTAACTTGAAAGAGTTCGATTTGTCGACCTAGTCTAGACCACTCCAGCATGCGTATTGACCTTTAGCGCTGCAAACGTGGTAATAGGCACACACGAATAGTCAATAGGCCTACACACACAACACACTATTGCACGTAATAAAAATACTGTTTGATATTTCATTTATTTTTATTTTTGAATGGCACATGTGGTTAAATGCATTATTTGCAATTGTAAAACAGTGCATATTGAATTTATCTTGCGTTCAAATTCGACGGTTTTAATGCTGTCAGATATATCTGGGGTTTATATTCCTTTTTCTAGTTTTCAAATCTATTCATCATCATCAACTTCAGGTGGCGCTGTAACAGCGCTGCTGTGGCCTTCACAATAGCACGCCTTGCAACTCTTTCACCTGCCATTTGTGTTGCACCTTTCATTCCTTGTCCAGACACTTTCTTGATATCATCAGTCCAAGATATTGGTGGACGACCTCTACCCCGTTTTCCTTCGACTGCTCCTTGCAGTATTTACTTCTCAATACCTTCAGATCTCCTAACAATGTGCCAACAATAGTTAAGTTTTCTTTCCATGATTCCCCTTCTGATGGTCAAGTATGTTCCAATCTTTTCCAGGACCCACACATTTGTCTTTTTATCTTTCCATGACACTTGCAACAGCCTCCTGTGGCACCACATTTCAAAGGCATCAACACTCTTTCTGTCATTCTTTG
Organism: Strongylocentrotus droebachiensis; assembly: GCA_035222895.1. Taxonomy (NCBI): domain Eukaryota; kingdom Metazoa; phylum Echinodermata; class Echinoidea; order Camarodonta; family Strongylocentrotidae; genus Strongylocentrotus; species Strongylocentrotus droebachiensis. The sequence goes on along the minus strand of JAVYIG010004304.1, from coordinate 54,865 downwards.
TCATGGCCCAGGACTCACTTCCGTAAGTAGCAATAGTTAAAGAAGTTGCTTGAAGCCCCGGCCCCCACTCCGGGGTCGAAATGACCGCATGCGTGTTACCAAAATGTCCGGTAAAGGGGTACTTTTCACGCACCAAAGTCCGGCTCGTACATACACAAAATTGACTTTACACACCGGACTTAGGGGGTGTCTTCAAAAGGAGGGAACACGCATATGCGTACCCTAAATAACACTGAGTGGGGGGGGGGGGGGCAGGCTTGAAGCAGACGAACCTTCAGACTGAGAGATAAATCTATAAAAGTTTCGTTAAAATCTATGTATGTTTCATTCAAATTAATAAATAATGTGCTTCTTTCGCTATTTGGTCATTCGATTTGGCGCAACACGATTTCTGATATCGCGAAGGTGTACTTTTAGCATTCGAATTCATTTGTAGGGTTCAAATTTAACGTTGTGCACTTAAATTGATGGTCAATATACATTTCTCGTTTATTACACACTTTTTATAGCTCATTTTTTTTCTTTCAAGTTTTGTTTTTTCCATTCGCTGGTATTTCATCATATTTTATTTTCTTGCATTTATACACTTTGTATACTTTTAGATTTATCTGATATTCATCATTCTTTAAGTTTGATTGTTAAGAACAAAAAAGGACTTACATCTACTGACTTGATGGTCTCAATATTTTTGTAAATTTTCATGTAAGGAAGTTGTTTGTCTTGTGTTTCATCATAAATTTATCATAATTTCATTATGGAGGAAGGGTACAATATTGTGACTGGGGTAGGTATTTTTGCATCCTCACTTTTCCGGGGTATATGAACATGTCCTAGCAGATGATGCCATATCCCTTGAGTTCGCCCCTTCTTTACCTAATGCCTGACTACACCCATATGCATTGTCTTCAAAATTAATAAATGGAATAACAGAAAAGACCCTAATGGCAAATCATGCATTTAATTTCATTAAAAAAAAACTGTAAACATGTGTTGTATTTCTTCCCCCTAACATTCCCAACTTGAATAAACATAATTCGAATACGAATGACAGGTGTTAATTTGAATGATACAAATGACGCCTCGACAAGTGACGATTAATTTGAATGCTAGTTGGGTAGTTTCTAAATTAAATGACAGATCTATGAAACCCTTCGACCGAAATCCTAAATTAAATACAAAAACGGAAAAATTTAATGATAATTGGCATGGCAAAGCCGATCTGCGCTATTAACTTAAATGCAAAGTACATGAATTCGAATGACAAACTCGCGAGTTTGGAGAAAACTCTCTTGCCTGCTAGAGCTGAGGTGAAATCTTGAAGATGGGGAATAGGAAATTTATTGGGCACTGTATTCCTATTTAGTCCATGGTAGTCACCGCTCGGTCTCCAGTCTCCGGGGTTTTTCTTGGGCACCATAATGAAGTGGGGATGCCCAATTGGTGCCAAAAGGTCGGACAATGTCTAATTTGAGCATTTTTGCCTCCTTGTAGACTGGGCGTGTGAGGTCTGGAAATTGGTCAAAAAGAGATTTGGAAGCAGCTTGACCGTCTGCCTTGACAAACATGAGGCTGATAGAAGGAGAAGAAGAAAGGATGCCTCCTACAGATAGGTTAGTAGTAGAATCGATGAGCTTGAGATTGCGTACATCCAGTATTCAAAATCAACTTATTAGCATCCATCCATTGACCTATATTGTTTAATTGCATGTTTACCAATTGGTACAGTGAATTTACATTTTTACCTGATGAGAAAATACTTGTATCGTCTGCAAATAAAATAAAATTAATCGACTGAGTGCAAAATATGATGTCATTTATATAAATAAGAAATAAAATTGGTCCTAAAAAGGATCCCTTGGGCACTCCATATCTAACTGTTTTATATTCAGATTTTATATTATTAATTTCAGTCATATTTATGGAAAATTGAATGTTGTAGCTGTGACAATTCTGAACAAGATCAGTGTCCACCAGATATAACAACAGACAACCTAATTTGTTTGAATGACGAATTACAATCTCGTTATTATTATTATCAGGTGGTCTGTCAACGACCGACTACCTATTAATTTCGTCAGAATTTTCTTTCTTTATTTTTATTTATGACGTATGTTTGTGTAGAGGATAACTCAAGATCGGTCCGGTAAATTTATTTCAATTCTGGCACAGATATAGTTCATTAACATAAGACGTGACAGCGACCTTTTCAAGGTCATCAGGTCTTCATGACGTCGTACAGGCGCCATTTTGTGAAAATGAACTCATGATATTATCTTCACAAAAGGAAGTCATTTCTCATTCATATTTATCATGATCGAGGTCAATATCCGTCCGGCCAAATTTCAGGTAAAAAAACGCGCGCGTACACGTACGTCCGCGCGTCAGCGTACGCGCGAAATTTTAAAATGCTCCAAATCATTTCAAATTAATTTTGCATACGTTTCAAGCCATTTTTAACATTTTATAAAAAAATCGCGCACACACACATGCGCGTGCGTTTTCGCTCGTCTTCGCCGTACGCAACATAGAATGGCCATTTATTTCTTTCATGATATTCCAAATTTTTTCCAAACAATTTGAAACCGTGTTTATCTCTTTATGACCATCAATAACGGAATGAGCGTCCGTTCAAGATAACTGTCCGTACGCGCGAGCTCTTGTAATACATAGCATATATGGGCAAAAACACGCATATACAAAATCCATTATAGCTCTTTGGGATGCACGGGGACCCCCAATTATTTTCTTCATATATGGATAGAGCATATGCTTGGAAATATGATTTCATGTTCCATTTGGCCTTTAAGTTTATCGTGAAATTATCATAATGGCCTTTAAACTCGAAATTCGCATGTTATGACGTCAGCATATTTATGGAAAATTGATTGTATCTCTTTCATCCAAATTTGTATATGTTGTAGCTAAAATGATTGTCTACAAGATCAATTGAGCACCATTTTTTCATTTTTGATGACGTCATCATAATGACAATTTCAATTTAAGGCGACGTATCAGAATTTTCTTAATTTGCGTGTTATGCATATAGAAGGTGAACTCGTTCAACATGAAAGTACATGACATTGGTCTTTCAGCAGTGTCTCGTTTATTGTTGATCTATTTCCCCCCAATTTTTAGTATGTTATAGCTGATATTATGAGCTATCGCCAGTGTACCTTTTATTTTTTGATCAGATGTTGGGATCATGTCGAAATGTTATTATACCAAGGCCATTTGTCAATGTTGCATGTAATTTCAATGGGACATCTTCTGGAGCTGGCGTTACCTCATGAGGCAAATATGCAGCGAGCTCACGAGAGGAAAAGCAGGAAATACGAATAGCTGCTCCTATAGGAGCAGCTATTGAGGCTGAGCAGAACGGTTGGAGAAGTTAACTTGGGCCCATAGAAATAGGTTGTCGTGGTTTCTCCAACAACACACTCCTCCGTGCTCTCGGTCAAATTGGTGTGGGCGCAAGGCTGCGAAACAAGATAGTGTCACTTTCTTGCTCATGCGCAGTAAAGGCGTCATTTCATCTATGGCTCATGAAGGATGAGCGAGAGTTGACACGCCCTATATCTACTTAATCAGACATGACAACGCGTCGTTCCTACATACGCACAGCATCACCAGCTGCGCAGTTTTGAAGCAACAACATAGACGCATTATTCAAGAAACAGGTTAGTTTGAAATCCGTCTGGCCAGATGCAGACCACCTTATATGTGCCTTCATCAGAAACGGATTTAATTTGTTAACATCTGTCACATCTGGGGGTGATTCACTAACAGCTAAAATCAATCCCAAATGAGATTAAATCGCTCTTAGGCTCAATATCACTCCTAAGAGCGACATCGCTTTTAGGAACTGATTCACTAAGGCATTTGGGATTAATGCTAGCAGTGAAATCGCTATTAAGGCTGAGAGTGATCCGGACGCGACTTTACGTTTTACACTGTAGTTCCGTCATTTTCACGATAAGTGAGTAAAACCGGGCTGCAGCAAAGACTACGTGCTATATTGCACACACAGAGTACGCACGCACAGCTACTCGCTACGGGAAACTTGAACGCTACATGCATCGACGATAATGATATTCACTCGCTTTTTGGAAGTTATATACCATTTATCTAGACTAAAGTCAGATTAAGAACCAAAACCATGCCATGGAGGAGCCTTCTTCTATTTCCTCAAAACTCAAATCAAGTATTTTTTCGTCCATATCCATATTTCCAGGGGATTTTGATGAAGGTAAACAGCGTTAGATATAAATGGGTACGGTACTCGAGAGTCAATGCAATACATGTGAATAGCACGCAAACTGCATCTCGCACCGTCGTCAATCATTTCAGCTGAGAACTTCCCCACGCAGCTTGGATTACAGGCGCACGCCACAACGCCCAGTTGTACATGTAGTCTTTGCTGCAGCCCGGTTTTACTCACTTATCGTGAAAATGACGGAACTACAGTGTAAAACGTAAAGTCGCGATCCGGACTGCTCTTAGCATTGCCTTTTGAGGGCCTTCTCATTACATTAGCAACACTTTCTGGCCATGCAAGACAGAACTGTCAAACTGAAGCTAAATTAGACCAAACACGAGGAAGATAGATTGATTTGACTGATTTGATTTACTCTATGATAGGGCAGGCCTAACTTAATTAGTGCCAACAACATGTACAAAACTTTAGACTTGGAATCTACATCAAAACTGTACGATGATCACCCCCACAGCCTTGGCCCAGCCCACACTAGAGCCGGCTACATAACGGTAGGCCTAACTTACGTACATTACGTTCATTAAATCCTGCATTTTCCTCGAAACAAGCGTAAAGAAAGACAAACTTTATACCCACAGAAAATCGTATTCATCCTCACACTGCTACATGAAAAAGTCATGAATGATTTTGTTTCTGTCTTAGCGAAATTTCACTCAGTTTTCTTCTAATATTGGAACAAAATCAACATAAAAATGAACGTCATTGACAAATTAAGCGATGACAGCTAGCTAATTATTGTTATGTCGATCGGTCGCTCGATTGATTGATGCCCAGTGACCAAAATTTGAGTCTGTTGATTGGTTGGATTGATCGCGCACATGAATATTCATATGCGCGTATGATTATTCACGCTGGGATTGATCCCAGCCTAAAAGCGATTTAGTGAACCAGTCAGGTAGAATCGCTTTTAAGCTGGGATTGAAATCAATCCCCAAAATTGCTCTTAGGAACGATATCGTTCCCAGTTAGTGAATCACCCCCCTGGCCACTGAAGAAGAGTGTGACACTAACCTTTTTTTTTTTTTTTTCCCTTTTTTTTCTTTATTTGGACAAGTCATTGCCCTCCGCCTGCCGGATGGAGGGTTTTAAGGCCTTTTTTTTTGGTTTTTCACATGGTATATTGGTTAAAGCACTCGACTCCCACTCCGGTGACCCATGTTCGATTCCTGAGGGTCAATTTAAAAAAAAAAATCGTTTCTTATTTGATTGTATCATCTTCTTCGACTACTATAACATATATATAAGCCTATATATATATATAAACGTATGGAACGTTCGTTTGCAAATCTGTGCACGCGCTGGCCCAGTGGTGGGTAGCCGGTAGCAGGTTATCTCCCCGGCAGTGCTTCCCAATAAACAAAATCACGTGAAAATCACGTCAATATCAAGGTATTGACTTGAGGGGAGTTACGTTCTTCAAACACCGGACATTTACGTAAATGTGTTAATACGTTTATTGCACTAGGTCACTTAAAACACACGTACACTAAATCACGCAATTGTCACTGAAATATCACCATTATAACAACGTGATTATCCCTACCTTGGAGACCATGGTTTGAAAACCTAATACTCCCGTATTTGTTTGGTTATGAAATTATATCTTCATAAACGAAATTATCGCGTCACAGAAACGCGTGAAGCGTTAGTGATAGTTTTAGTCAAAATATCTGCGTGAAATTCACGTGAATATTACGAGGCTGACTTGAGATGAATCATGTTCTTCATTCACGTGAAATTTACGTCGACGGAGGAAATATGTTACTGTAACCCGCGTTCAACCCAATAATTACGCAAATGTTACTCAATAAATAAACCAAAATAATGACGTTCTCATCCCGTTTCTGAACATCGTATTTTGGATCTTCCATAATTACGTCCAGGCGCGCCGGAAGCAGTTTGGGGTTAGAGGGGGTGGGGGGGGGGGGGGAGGGGGTGGTTGCAAACATCCCAGAAGAGAGAGCTAGTTGCAACTGGTCCAGTTGATGAACCAGTTAATGTCAACTGGTAACCCCGGAAATTGAAATGGGCTAAATGATCCAGTTGATCCAGGCCAGTTAGAATTCAACTGGTCTAGCTGAGCCATTAGAATTAGAACCATTTGGTAAAACTTCCAACCACTTGAACGGCAACAACACTTCAATACTGGTACGTCTGTATTTCCAATGTAAAGGCATTGGTAATAAGTAGACTTACATAATTTAATTAATCGAAATTTTTTCATATACTTGTATTTTATTGAAATTATTTTAGTTCATAGTTAATGTTTCCCTTTTTCATGTTTAATTAAATGTAATTTATACGAAGTGGCGAAATGTCCTAATAACTGGTAATTTATATTTGTAGTATTTTCGAAATGAATTGCATATAACTAAATCATCAGTAATTAAGAAATATGCTGTAAATTCAGATAAATTGTTTAAAAAACATAGATCTGCACGCACCCCATATTCAATATGCAAATTAATTGGTGTCAGCTGGTTCAACTGGAAATATGCCAACAGTCAGCCAGTCATCAACTGGTGCAACTGGAAATATGCACACAGACCAGTTATCAACTGGTGCAATGAAAAGATGCCAACAGTCAGTAATCAGCTGGTGAAAATAGAAATATGCCAACAGTCACGGGATTTTCACCACGGAACTTAAATGGTAACTGTGAAACCATCAAGACACCCAAGAATAACTCATTTTCCACACCTGGAAATCACGGAATACCCAGCTTATATTAATAATCCGTTTGAGTCACGAGATCATCACCGCGGAACTGCTGGCAACTTTGACTACCATTTAAAAGGGTGTTTTAAGACACCTAATAATTACTAATTTTTCACACCTAAAAGTCAGGTATGCCCAGCTTAGATTAATAATCCATTTGAGTCACGAGATCATCACGGCGAAACTGCTTGCAACTTTGACTACCATTTAAATTGGTGTTTTAAGACACCTAATAATTACTAATTTTTCAAACCTAAATATCACGGATTCACAGCTTAGATTAGTAATCAGTTTTAGCTACGTGATCATCACCAAGAAAGTTATGGTAACTTTGAAACCATTAAAAAAGGTGTTTTAAGACACCTAATAATTACTAATTTTTCACACCTAAAAGTCACGTATGCCCAGCTTAGATTAATAATCCGTTTGAGTCACGTGATCATAACCAAGAAAGTTATGGTAACTTTGAAACCTTTTAAAGAGGTGTGTAAGACACTTCAGAATTACTAATTTAATATATCCAGAGATTCACGGACAGAACAATAAGACGATTAGCCGGTGTAAGTAACGTGATTATTACCATCAACCTTGGATAACCTGTGAAACCAATCGATAAAGGTGCTTACAAGACCAAATAATTACCTATTTATCACCACAATCGGTTAACGGACAAAAAAACTCGTTGCTTGGTCAAGTGGTTATTTGGTCATAAACACTTGATTTACAGAGGTAAGTGGAATCACGTTACTCCAGTCGCGTGATGAATTGGTGGTTTTTAGGTTAGATGAAAACGTGAACAAGAGTACCTTTTTTGTTTAAATGAAGGCACGTGTCGATAACGTTTAAATCTAGTTCAAAAGGCAACATACTTTAAAATCACTTAAAATACACTCCCAAAAGAGGTTACTTTTTAGTGTTTTGTTTATTGGGTTGTCACAGTAGCTTCTGGAAAGGAATATCTTTACTAGTGTTACTGTTAGTGGCCATGGCCCATTAGTGAATATAAAAAAACATATGCTCTTTCTGGCTGTTTGGGAATGTGCCAGTTTGAAACAAAAATGGAGAAACGCGCATTTTGTTGAAAATCATGTGATATCACGAACATTAAAAATAAGTCATGGTTTAATTTTGTTTTATGATTTCACTGTCACATGGCACGTCAAAGATCACAGTCAGAACAAAATGACGCTTCGTATTAAAAAAGGCCAACTTTTGTTATTTCATCTTGTCTCATCATGTCTTAGGAAGTGCACTAATAATTCTAAATTAAAAGAAAAGCATTGTTAATTCTTACCACTTTCATTGCAGATGTTGGTTTCTCCAGAATTGGATCCAGTCTGTAGATTATCATGGTTCGTGTATGAGAAAAAATCAATTGTATGTCTTTGGGAGCAGTTATTCCGGACATAATAATTTACCGCAGATGATAATACTCAATAAAATATTAAGAACTCTTTTCGCATGTATATTATAACGAGTTAGTTCAAATCTCGGTCACGCATGAGTAATAACGGAAAACGAAGATTTCAGTGACCTTGATTGGATGCTATACGGTGTGAGTAAAAAAAAAGTTTACACCTAGAAAATTGCTAATTATTTTTAAAATCATCCATGAACGGTAAATAATTATACATCTTATGAAAGAGTGTTTTATCCCGAATCATCTAGTATCATTTTGTGTGCTATGTGTTAACGCTTGGATGAACAGGAGGCATTGTTTGGGTATTAATTCGGTCTTTGCAGATCCAAATAACATTCCTTAAAAAAAAAATCATGCCACACATATCAAATATCAAATATCTAATATCAAAGAACATTTGTGCGCGTGTGTGTGTGTGTGGCTTTGCTTCTGGAAAAAGCATATGCAATGCATTTCATTTGATACATTCGATTCATTCTCTCACCCCGCTAATCCCAACATAATACATACTGTAGGCCCCACTTTGGCGCAAGTCGATTTTTGCAGTCTCGCAAACAATGCCACTTGTTCAAGTGTTCATTCAAGCATGAACACATACCACACAAAAATGATACCAAATGATTTGGGATGAAACACTCTTTCATAAGATGTATACTAATTTACTGTTCATAGATGATTTTTAAAATAATTAGCAATTTTCAAGGTGTAATTTCTGTTTTGACTCACACGGTAGACGACGCCTACGAAGTTTGAAAGAAATTGGGATAGGGGAAAGAACCTAGAAAGGGCTCACAAGCACTGCGTGCGTGCAAAACAAATGAGATTGTAGTAAATGAAGAACACGTGATGACGCGTGCTGTGGCATCAGCGGCGTACGAATAGCCGGTAAATAAGCGGAGGTGGGGTGGGGGTGGGGAGGGGGAGGGGGAGCGGGAGGGGGGAGAGCACTTTTTGTTTTTGGTCCCGAAAATTTGGCCGACCAATTTTTCGTTCAGTTCAGTTTTTTAATTAAAAAACAAAAATTGAGGGGGGGGGGGTTTCCTCCAAAACACACACATAAATAAAAATTGAGGGAGTTCGACTCCCCGTCCCTCCGCGTTCGCGCCTGTGTGGCACTAACGGCGGTCCATAATAACATAATCATGCAGAGTATAAAATGGCGTCTAAAATGACTCTTTGACAGATTTTAAAAATCAGGCTTCGTCAAGCCATGGACCCTACTAGTAGGGTCCATGGTCAAGCCTTGCGTTTGGCCACCCAGAATACGCTTGCAACCATCAATACTAACATAATCATGCATAAAATAAGAGTATAAAATGGCGTCTAAAAAAGCCCCTTTGACAGATTTTAAAAAGCTGGCTCCAAGGTGCACTGCGTATTGAAACTCGGAATGTCACTTCAAAATTTCAAGGAGAGAAAAGGACGGGAAGGGGGCAAAAAGCAGTCTGACAAATTGACGGTATAGCCGATACGTGTTATAACTTGGCGGAAACTCAGCAGAATTCGTATAGTGACCCTTGCTCAAACGCGAATTCTCAAATATTTATGTGATAACATATGATGTTTATGGTATCATTCGAAAGAGCACTTCATTGCGATCAGTTTGACACAATTGTCATATACGAGCATTGTTCTGCGCGCATTAAACGGGATGTCACGTAATGCATAGTAAATCCATCATTTTGGGCAATAACTTTGCGCTGACGTCGTCAAATTTTACCAAATTTGGCAGAAAGTTATTATGTACTTAGATACATGTGTGTGCAATTTGAAGTTATTTCACAATTTTCTTGAAAATGGCGAATTAGGAGGGGTACTTTTCAAGTTTGGTCAGTGTTAGGGTATATAATTTTGCATTTGGCTGGAAAGGGCATATCTTCAGGTATCTAAATCCAAAAAAGGATACGGGTTTGGCCAGAAACAATGGAGATACGGCCACAGAAAGAAAGCCAACTCCCAGAACTTTAGAGGGCGCTATTTATTTTTTGCATAGCCATTGAAGCGTGAAGTTTTGCAATGGCTATGTACAATTATGAGATAAAAGTACTGTACGATTTAAAAACAAAATGAAATTTATATGAGAAAGTCATGGCAGTATTAGATTTTTAGTGGTCAATTTTTCAAGAATTTTTATGAATTTCTGACGGAGTCGGTTTCAGATTTGGATTTTGAGTACGAAGATAGCATTTTGAAGGTCAGGTTGTTAGTCGCAGATGAAATAACATCTCTCAGACTATCTAGAGGAATTTGTTAAAAGTTTTAAGGATCTAGGATAGTGGAGATAGGAAGGAAGAAAGAAGGGCCTTAAAATGGACCAGACACGAACAAAATGGCGACTGGGCGGGTACGCATGAGTGATTTAAAAAAAAAGAACGTAGTGACCTTGATGGGATGCTATAGAATATGCCTACGAAATTTGAAAGGAATAGGGAAAAAGGAAAGGACCTGGATATAATAGGAATCACAAGTGCTTCGTGCAAAACGAATGTGATTTCCTGACGAAAACAAGAAGAAGAAGAATATTTATAGGGCAGAATGTGAACGAAAACAAAGCAATAACGAAGATCGTCATTGCAAAAAAAGTATAACGAAAAAGAATAACATGCTTATGAAGAACAATATTATAAAGCAACAGATGAAAAATAGTAACAAAATTAAATGAAGCTGAACATATTAATAGCTAAATATCAACCTGGTAACAAATTACAAAGGGATGTGTGTGTTTATTAATGCTGCCAGGTTTCCTCTGTTCAATATGAATAATATTTTTAAAAATCATTATACTATTCCGAAGGTATATCACCTGTTTCTATGACCTGGAATAGGAAAGGGCATAAGGAAAAAAGACAGACAAGAGTAAAGTATATGCCCACTGCACTTCTCAAACTACTAAATTGCAGATAATATGATTAAATTTCAGGCCTATCAGGAGGAGGGGGCAAACTGGGTCCTGAAATGCAGTCAAATACCATACGCCCACCCCCCCCCCCCCCCCACACACACACACAGTATTACACATCGACAAAAGAACCAAACACCCTTCCAAATGGGTTTTTTGCATACTAAATTCATCGGCTTGAGCAACATGTTACTTATCCCTGGTAAAAGGGCACAAAAACACGTAAGGTCGCCAATTTATCCTTATGGGTGAGTATGTACACACTACATAGCTACACAAAGCGTTAGCTCTACACAAATTTATAATCAATCATTTTAAACCCTAATCCAAATTAATATTATTTTTAAAACATGGCTTACTTTATTGCAGTAAGATCCTTCCCATCCTGAGTGACAAACCCTTGCTCCTGTAGTATCATTGCAATCGTAGTGGCCTTCACAGTTGTCTCTCGCTAAACAATAAATGCTGCAGCCTGAAGATGTTTCGTAGTAATGTACATCGCAGTAAACCTTAACTGCAACGATCAATCTAACAAACATAATAAAAAGAACAAAAATCTTTAGCTTTCCTATTTGAAAATGCTGTTCTTTTGTAAATATCACTTCTGAAGAAGCATGCTTTGTTCTATCTAGAGATAGTGCATGATCAAACTAATTACAAATACCGTAAACACAATCATCAATCAAATCATGTATTATTTGGAGTTGGATATTGAATTATCCTTATAACCAACATACCTTTTCTAAAACGTAAATTTCATGAAAGCTTTACATAGATGCAAAGCTGAAGTGTTACTACTCGTTAGTCTTGTTTGGATGTTTCTAGTACATTCAGTTTGATCATGGACAGATGAATGGCTCTTCGTCTGTAGACTTCGCCATTGATTGTGCATGCTATGTTAATGTGATCTTCAAAATATACCATTAATACCATTAGGATTCTGATTCGCACCAAGCTATATTCACGGTCTATTAATATATGCCTGTTAGCATCTTCTTCAAATTCCAAGACCCCAGTTACCTTGGCAGTTGAAAACTATAATATCATTAGAGAGTTCCGAATCCAATCTATTTTTCCCTTGTGTGCCTCGGAATAGAAGTTCTAGAAAGATGGCGCAATACGAATGCCTAGTGCCACAAAATTAATAATCTCAAAGACGAATACAGTTGGTGTATTAATTTTGAAGATGGACACTACAAGTTGAAATTACTCACAGCGGTGTTCCTACTGTAGTCAGGTTTACAATGTCTTCTATTGCCAAAGCTGATGTTGGATCGGGACTACGCCTGTAATTGTTCTTGTATTGATTAGCTGCACCATTAGCCCAAACTTCAATCTTGAACGTAAATCCAGTCTATGGAAGATACAAAATAAACTTTTAAAAAAAATAGCAATACCCGGGCAACCGTCACCTCACGGTTATAACGGCAACGAAATTGGCTGAATATGTAATTTGTATTTTATGTCTGTATATTATATGTGATTGAGAAGTCTTTCTTACCATAATAAACTTCATTGCTTTTCTTTGCTCACTCCCTTCGCCCTCTTGCGAAATCTAGAAACTGAAAAGTTAATATTCGGGCTAGCCCCTGGTGGCGAAAATGGCCTGTGCAAACTGTACGGAAAATACTATGCAAATGCAGACATTCGTATCGGTGACCATAATGGTATTACTACTCCCCCAAGGACAACATGCACAACATTACTGTATAAGCTTGGCTTGTTAGAACTCTTGTGAGTAATGTGCCGCGGGATTCCATATCCTCAAACTGCTGGCAAACAGAGCAACAAGACCAAGCTCTGTAATAATTAGGATCTCTGTCCAGTAGTGCCGTGTTTGTGCCATCGAACTGGATCGACCAAATCAATTGATTTATAATATATATATGCAATATTTGTTCCCGTAACATGAGAGTTATTTTGATAGTTTCATACTATTAATTAAATGTAATGTTAACTGTTATTGTATAATTGTTTTAAATGGGGGCACGCTACAAGAGTCCTATCTCGCACCCCGGGGCAACGTGTCTACGGCCGGTTGTAGCAACTACTCCGAAGATCAAGATTACATTAATCTTGATATAAGGAGACACGAACGAACCCAAGGGAGTGGAGATGGTGCACATTGTGCGTGAATGGATCAAATCACCGGGGTAATAATATTTGTAAAGCGCTTAGAGACGGTTTTCGTATTAAGCGCTATATATACATTTAAGATTATAACTATTATTATTATGATTATTATCATTATCATTTTCTCATTATTATTATTATAATTATAATCATTATTATTATTATTATCACTATTTTCACTATTATCCATTATTCTTATCATCATTATTACTTTTTTTCTAAATGTACTCACCGACCATGAGTCAATAGTCAATACAATAGGGTTGTCCAGATTGCTAGCTAGAGATGATGGGTAGGAGTGATCATCGTTGCTTGCATTCAGGGGGCGTATTTGAAATTTGCCATGAGGACAATCGTTCATATTGTCATTCCTGAGTAAAAACAAATATTAAAATAGATGAAGGCTAAACATGTGAGGAAACTGCAGTGAGATGGTAAAACTTGATCATTGCAATTCCAGTGATTATATAGAAACTGCATTTTTAGACTGTAATACTGAGTCGTCGATGAACATGATGAAGTGGTTAAATGAGAATACACATTCAGATGTATAGGAGTTCAATTATATGCTGTGATACATTTTATTCAACGATGAAATGAGAATGACTTTGGGCTAAAGTAAATTATTTAATTATCAAACTGTCTGGAATAAAGGGTCCTCTAATCAAGGATACTAATTTAATCGCTCATCATCATCACCATCATTATCATATAACCATCAACAAAGTTATCGGTTAAAAACGATGTTTCTTCGCTGCTTCGAATGAAGCTCGGTGCTGTTCTCGCTTAGGTTGATGCACGTTGAACTATCTTATTTATGATACCCTGTATGTAAATAAAATTGTCTTTCGATTGAAAAAGGTGTTTGGATGAAATCTGGAAAATGTGGTGACTATCATAGCGATAACACAGAACTAAATGCCATCATAAATCTTCTTACCAACTGACGACATCGAAGCAGAGATTGAACCCGACAAGTTCTATCTGACCGGTGTTTCCGAATTCTACCAATCTAAATGACACTTTCACCCTGCCATGGATCTGTAGTGTGGGAGAAAAGATAAAGGCACAGTTTTACACGTGAAACAAATTTCGGTTGTAAACACAACAAAGAATAGGTAAATAATTCCTAGCTGTGATAACATAACAGGTTCAACTCTCATTGAGGTTCATCATGCAAACGCTTGTTGTTCATTTTCTGCATGCGTAAAGACAAAATTGATTCCTTTTAGAGTTATTTTTATAGGTGTGTATACGAGGCGATGGTGAGGTATGCATGGAGAGGCTGCAGCACTCTCCCCCCCCCCCCTTCCGATAATTTAAAAGTATTAATATTCGAGAATTTGGGCAATAGTCACCTTATCGGGCAGAGATTAGTTTTAGATATACTATGAACTTAAATGTTTATTTTTGTATTAGATTTTTAGTCTTATTCTTTTCGAGTTTTCCAAACCATTGAGGGGAACACGATTTCAGGAAATGAAAGATGCGATTATGATAATCAGTGTGATTTACAATAAGTATCCGACTCCTCCTTGGCATTTTTTTAAAACCAAATGTTTCTTTTAGTATACATGATATAAGAGTCGCTTCCAATACAGCAGTTAAATTGCGCATTAGAAAACATTTCAATAAAATGAAACAACTGTTTGCAACTATATACAGATGAAACCAAGCTTGATGATGGTCTAACAGGTACAGCTTTTTATATTCCAAAATTTAAGATACTACTGTGGTAGAGGTTATACTATAGAACCACCCCAGTAAATATTACGACTGCCGAACTGACTGCGACCATCTTAGCCTTATGGATAGACGACTATCTTTTAATATCTGTACTAATATCATCAGATTCGATGTCAGCCCTGCAGGCTATTAAAAACATGCAAACTCTAGTATATTATAGAAATTTTGGTATAGACATACAGTTTGAGTGAATACCTGCGCATTGTGAACTACAGCGAAACGAAAGAGCCGACAGCTTAGCTAAACAAGCGACTCAAAAAGAACATATAGATGTAACTGTACCACGGAATAGACCTGAATTAACTAATCACATGCGTCACTTTTATCAGCAATTATGGCAAAATCAGTGGGAAACAATAGATAAAGGAAGATTCCTATTTCAGATCCATCCATATAATATATCGAGACTTATTAGCTTATCTGGATTTTGTAGAAAAGATGAAAGATTATTACATCAAATGAGAATGGGAAAATGCAAATTAAACTTTTTCTAATTCAGTATTAATGAACATGAAAAAGGCCTTTGTGATTTTTGTCATGAAACTGAAACAATTGAACATTATATAATGGTCTGTAAGAAACACATACGAGACAGGAAAAAGTTTTTTCAAGGTTGAAAATTTAAAAAAATGAGTTTACATAATTTATTGGAGAAAGAAGATCATCTTATAAAAGCCACATATAGATATCACTCATTGTAGCTGGTGAGTGATAACTAACTTTGCCAAGGTGATGTAAAGAGCAAATTGTATATTATATTTAGGTCTATGCGCCAATGTTTATTTTGTATCTATATTATTTTATGTTCACACCATTGATTGAATGGAAACTGTGAAACTCATTGGCGACCTTTTGTGGAGCAATATTGAAAAAAAGTGAAACCCTCAAAGGACTGAATCAATATTTGAGCCAGAGAAAAAGAAACAGCGCCATCTAATCATCATTGATGACTAACTCGATGAACATTGAAGCCAGGCGGGAAAAAAAATATTTTCAGATTGGACAGCCCGAAAACCAAACAACAACAACAACAACAACAACAACAACTATTGTAACAAGCAATAATTAAAAAGAGTTTATTTCAAGCTACTTTATCACGATCTCAGTCGAATTTCAACCATAACTCTTCTAAGGCAGTGTTCATTTTTTCCATTACACGATCACAAGTCCAGATTCTTTTCGTTTTTATATATTTTTAATTCTTCAATCGTCTATGTCCGAGCGAATCCCACACACAGCCCGGTGTCTCCACTCATCGCGCAATCCCCCAAAACAATCGTGTTATAGCTTGAGCCACTCCCGCCACCCATCCTCTCCAAGCGCTATAGTTTTCCTTAGAACTATAAGCTAAGAAAGATAACCAGCAGTCTTTCTCAAGACTACACCAACAGTCCTTTTCAGGACTACACACCCTCAAGAAAGATTACCGAGAGTCCTTTTCAGGACTCCTCAATCCTCCCTCTCTCTCACATGGTGCACCCGCAAGCCTACTGTATAATCGTGTTATTGGGCTCTAATTGGGCAAATCAACAAGGAGGACATGAATAAGCATAATGACGTCGTGTCAGTTTAACATGAATATTTATGTTCTTGACCGCGTGCATATACACAAGTACGTGCAGATCGATCGAGGTCATGTATGAAGGCGGCACCTGCAGCACAGTGGCGCAGTCAAATCAGGGGCAAAACTTGACCATTAATATACAGTAATTGTATTGTCTCTGGTTGTGCGGCAGTAGTATTTGAGTGTTAAGTATATTTATAGAGTTTTAATTTTAATAACGTGTTTATCCAAACTTGGCGATTCTTATTATCGTCTTTGTAGGCAACTCCAAATAAAGAGCAAGTGGTCAACTTGGTCGCCGGTCAAACCCCCCTGCAAGAGGTGCCTGCCAGCCTACAGCCCTACCTCTATAATGTGCCCGAGGAGAAAGAAGTGTAATAAGGCATATATGGCTAGGGTTGTACATGTCTATATGGAATATCCGAGAGATAAAGAATGCACTAAAGCTTCCTAAAATACAAATTAGTTTCAAAATATAAATTCAACTTCTTTTCATTCATTTTCTTTGGAGTATATACGTGTTTTACTTAAGCCTCGGTCACAAATGCCATGAACTGCTACGAACGCCGTACGAACGATTTTCGGACAATGGAAATTCGGGAAGACAATGGAAAAACAGGGAGATTCGTACGAAATTATCGTTCGTACGAATCTTTGTGACCGTAGCATAAGTCAAAACATCACCTCCATGAAGATAGTGAGGTACGGTATGTCACTGAAACAGCTCCCGTAGGATTTTTGTGCCAAAGTTGATTTATTTTGCTGTTTGGGCTTCAAAAGGGTCCCAATTGGCCAAAAATAATGGGGTGCAAATTTTCAAACCCCTCCTTCATTTCCTGGGGGTTCTAGACCGGGAGCCAGGGGGGGTCAACCTAGCTGGGAAGGAAACCAATTTTCATGTGCACAGATGTAAAGATCGCATAGCTCCACATAACAAATTGACCGTCTGGCATGTTCTAAGTGGTGGGTGTCGCCAGGGGGACGCCCCCACCAAAAGAAGTGGCCCTTTTGACGACAAAATAGTATTATGTAAATAATATTTTAAGGAAACCTTGAACCACCATAAGTTTGGTGTCATATAAAAGAAAGTTAAATTATCTACATTTTGATACCAATTTCAAAGGATTTGGGATTAATTAACATCGCAAATTTAAGTAAAAAACATGATTTTGTGATTCTTTTCGAAAAATTGAATTTTATCAAAAAACATTATTTTCCATATATCAAAATCGGAGAATTGCATTTTTTCATAACTTTCCAGGAATTTGCTTATGTACAACGAAAATATCATGTGCGAGGGAGAGGTTTATATATCGTTTCAATAAAAAGTTATAGCAATCCAAACTTTTTGATTTGATTTCCACAAAAGCAACATGTTTGCCCACATGTGTATTAACTGTATGCATTCGTGTTTACATCGAGTTTTAAAGATAACTTTGAACTAAAACCTCTAATCACCATGTATTTGGTGTCAAAAGATGGATAATTAAAATACCTTCATTCTGATATCAATTTCAATGAGTGATGTAGTGTGTGAAATATAAATTTTGAGCCAAAAAGGTGCTTTATTGTAGATATTCCTCTGATTTTTGCCAGTATATCGGTATATTAACTGGACAAACGTGATTAGACATTTAGTAGTGCAGAAAGTTCAAAGGATTTGGAGCGCTGAGTGCAATTGATCAATTCTTCTTCTGTACTCTGGGATGTTTCAGGAAATGTGAACATTGGCAGTTGCCTTTTCTGCTTAGCCATGAATAATTTAAAATCGTTACTAACTCCTTGAACTTCTAAGGACCTCACGATTTGATGATTGGAAAATGTCATTAGGTACCAGCTTATAATTTTGATAACACGTCACCGTCTACATTAGAGTTCTATCATGCCCGTTGCATAAATCATATGGTCTTTTCAAACATAGAATAACATTTTTTTAAATCAGAATAAAATAAAATGCAAACTTGTCGTAGCTTGTTTCCTTTGAAACAACGTTCGACTTACAGTTCCACCATGCAGTGACACTGTCATAGACAATCTTTGATTACTTCTGTTTATTGAATTTTAATTGGGATGTGGGTAACATGGACAGAAGTAATTAAGTCAATGTGCTAATTGTGCTTAACTTTTAAATCAGCAGTTTCTCAAGTGGAAATCTGCATGTAATACTCTGCAAGTTCAAGCTCGTAAATGTGCTACAACTGATCATTTCAAGCGTATTATGTACCATATACGATCCAACTCAGGTAGGCACAATATTTCTGGCAAACTATTTGGTACGTAAATGGACATAAATTATGAGCTTCCTGGAGTTAGATATGGACATGTTTTTATATTGCTTTATTTGATCTCAGATGGATTTTTCCTTGATGTTGAAAACATTATGTGTTGCGTTGTGATATTGCCTTTAGAAATACAATTATTAAAGGCGTTGCATAAAGCATTTGGTTGGACATTGTTTTGTGAATTTTAATAACCCAATAACAATAATTACTGTACAGGCCTAGGTAAAGATAAATTGAGTTCGAAAAAGATCGTAGGGTATATAGCTCTTAATTGTTATCGTATTCATATCAGGAAGGAGGGCTGGAAAGGGACGTTTAAACCGAAGTACAATTTGCCTTTCACATAGTCCCGCAAGGTTTCTCTCAACAATCTATATCTAGCATCAAATAGGGCGTCTGGCAGTCACTCCCCACCATTTAAATTGTCTGGCAATGGCCATTTGTGTATCGTTGGCCTGTGGCGAATATTTTCATATAGGTTTCATTTGGGTTTCCTTTCAAGCTGATCTAGCTCAATATTGAGGTTGGGTATTTTAGGGACATCTGACAGACACCCCCACCAGGCGCGTCGGAAGCAGTTTGGGATTGGGGGAGGGGGCAAACATTCCAGGGGGCTCACCTTCAGGGGCAGTGGCGTAATGAGCAAAACGTTTTTGGGGGGCAGAAGAAAAATCTGCACCACCACCACTTTTACACGATACATGCCGGCCCCGCGGAACGTTTTTCAAAGTGGAGTATTAACGTTCAGGTAGAGCGGAGCGAGTGCAGCGTAAATTGGCGTGGGGTCCAGTGTCTTTGCCCCGGCGGGGTCAAGGGGCGAAGCCCTCGGAAGCTGCACGGGTTTTAAGGCATTAAATTACCGTCAGATAAGCATATTTAGATACCTTATTTGTGACACTGGCAGGTCACTAATTGAAGTAGGGTCCAGGGGGGCTGTGTCCCATGAAGCTCAGCGTTTAAGGCATTTAATTATGGTCAGATGAGCATTCAGGGATCCGTCTTAGGGCTCTTGGTGAGGTCTAGGGTGTGGAGCCCCCGGAAGCTCAGGGGTTTTAGGTATTTAATTACGGTCAGAAGAGCATTCTTTCTTTCTTTCTCTCTTTCTTTCTTTTTCAAAAAAGTGAGGAGGGATCGAGCCCTACCGTTCTGCAGGCCCTGACATGAAGGCTTCTAAATAAGCACATTTTTTTGCCTAATTGTAAATTTGGGAGATTTGTCATTTTCCAACAAAGGCATACAAAAGTATAATTTACCTCCCAAAAAGAGAAAAAATCACAGAAAATCATGTCATTTCAGCAACATGTTCAAAAAGACCATATGATTTATGCAATTTGGGGGGGGGGGAGGCAACTGCCAATGTCCACATTTCCTGAAACATCCCAGAGTACAGGAGAAGAACTTATCAATTGCACTCAGCGCTCTAAATCCTTTGAACTTTCTGCACTACTAAATGTCTAATCACTTTTGTCCAGTTGATATACCGATATACTGGCAAAAATCAGAGGAATATCTACAATGAAGCACCTTTTTGGCTCAAAATTTATATTTCACACACTACATCACTCATTGAAATTGATATCAGAATGAAGGTATTTTAATTATCCATCTTTTGACACCAAATACATGGTGATTAGAGGTTTTAGTTCAAAGTTATCTTAAAAACTTGATGTAAACACACCAAATAGGTCATTAATACATTAATGCACGTATATGCATACAGTTAATACACATGTGGGCAAAAATGTTGTTTTTGTGGAAATCAAATCAATAACTTTTTCGGTGGGGGCGTCCCCCTGGCCACACTCACCACTTAGAACATTTCAGACGGTCAATTTCTTATGTGGAGCTATGCGATCTTTACATCTGTGCACCTGAAAATTGGTTTCCTTCCCAGCTTACGTTGACCCCCCCCCCCCCCCCCCCCCCCTGGCTCCCGGTCTAGGACCCCCCAGGAAATGAAGGAGGGGTCTGAAAATTTGCACCCCATAATTTTTGGCCAATTAGGACCCTTTTGAAGCCAAAACAGCAAAAAAAAAATAACTTTAGCACAAAAATCCTACGGGATTACTTACCATACCGCACTAAGATGTGCCCGCCTACCTCCACATAACTGCGCCCGAGAAGAGGGGATGGTAATAAGCCATAAAGCAGTCACCCCCGTACAAAGTAAAGGTTCGGGTGGGGGGGGGGAGGGGGAGGGGGGAGGGGGGTAGCGCGAACCCCCCCCTTAACAAAAATGGTGCTCCATACCCCCCCCCCCCCCCCCCCCCCCCCGTTGTGAGAAAAAAATAGTGCTCACTTCTCATAAGGTAATAAGTAATCGTGAATCATAGTAATTAATAAAATGAAAGAATGTTCTGTTAATGTTCAAGATAGCTTTCATTTCTACTTTGCTGTTGCTATAACACACATATGGAAACGTTTGCCTTGATTTGTCTCATAAAAGAAGTTGACCACAAACTGACTCCCACACGGTGTTGAGTGCTCAGGGGTCACGAGCCACTGGCTTCATCGGGCAGGTAGTTCCATTATGTGAATGGGTAAATTAACTATTACAAAATGAGGGGACACATTACATTGTACAATAGGGACACACATTGTTTTTATTGTGCAGAACATACTCTTTTATTGAAACAAAATGCATTTTGTATTCTAACAATTGGAGTACAAAGAATTATAACAGGTGAATGAAATGCATAAACACCACCCCTGGGAAGGAAGCATTCATACATTTGAATACATATAGTTGATAAACGACTCCGCATGAAACTATATAAAACCAAAATGTAATTTGCGTTCTGGCAATTGGAGTACAAAGAATGATAGCAGGTGAATTAATTGCTTCAACAGCAACACAAACACCTGGGAAGGAAGCATCCATAAATATGAATAATTTAGTAGATAAACGATTCTGCATGTGGACGTTTGGTTGAGCAGAAAGTAGTGGATTCTTAACAACACGATTCCATTTAACAGAATGTCGGAACGTAAATTAAATTTGGCGCGGTTGGAAAATGCATCTTTCTACCCTGCGACTTTAATGGTACGATCCAGTAAATCAAAACAGTAAAATGGCTCTTATATTAAAATTACTCATTAAATAAAACCCCAAACTTCAATGATATCAGAAAAAATATGTTATATCTTACTAATAATTAAAAAAGATGTATAAGCATTGTGAAAGTGTAGCATTTTAGGATAAAAAACACCGATTGAGCGAAGATAACGTCATTAGAACCTGTTTATGTGCGCTTGCATCAGGGAATTCAAGGTCAAAAGGTCAATTCAGACGCTGATAAGTTATTGGTCAAGCCTTTTTGTTTCCTTTATTCCGACAAAAGTATACAATCAATCAAAACAAGTTTAATACCAGAAGAAAGCTAAGGATTAGTATTTTCATTAACCGCTTGCCCCAAAGTCGCTTGACCACAGTGAAACGAGTGAGAGCTTGCGAGAGCGGCTAAAGTATGATTGAAACTCGCTTTTTGCTCTTCTCCAACGCAAAAAGAGACGACATTGTACTGGATAAATCTATTTTTTCCGACAAAAGTACAGAAAATTTGCATATGGTCTTTTTATATTATACTTTATGAAATGTTACCCGAGTGACTCCCGGGCGCCCCAATGCTGTAAAGAAACGCACATTTTAGAAAACTTCACTTTTTCATGGAAAAATGCTTATTTGTTCTATGCACGCAAGTCAGATTGAGCGGATGATACAACGTTCCCATATGTGAAATGAAATTAAAATGTATGTGTCAAGCCTAGAAAAAAGAGAAAATGCATCGATGTTTTGAAACAAAATAATACTATGCGGTTGGAAGAAGGTTTAAAAGCAAAGAGGAACTTTATGTCCTGGGATTTATGTTATTACATATTAAGGCAAACAGTGTAAATCTAAATATTGTATAACCGTCAAAGTATTGGATATTTATTCCTTTCCACTGATTACACTATCTTTCACAAATAATATAATTCATTTGTTTACTTTTAGCACCCCCCCCCCCCCCCCCCTCGTAAGAAAAAATGAAGACAAAAAATACCTTTTTAAAGGGGAAATTTTCACTGAACTGCAAACCTGCCAAAATGAAATCATTTTTTTTCAGCATTGGTAACAAATAGAAACGAGATGAGAAAAAATGAACGTCATGGCGACCAGAAGTGCAATGAATCGTGCACGACATACACATAATCATCATTATCCATGCAATGAGCCATGGCGTGAACACCGCTATTAGTATAATCATTGAAAATCGAATTAATTATACTATGATTAGGATAGTAGGTGATCAAAAACTGATGAATGCAGTGTCGAGGAAGAGCAAGTATATAATAATGGAGGAAAATTTATGTGTATCAATTATTCAAATACATTTTCTGCCATTCGATGCCAATATGTAATGAAAAAAGGAACCTCCCCCCTCAAAAAAAAAAAAAAACAGGGAAAAAATATAAAGAAAAAGGCCTCCATAGTTTACGACGTCACTCTATCATTAACATTTTTTCTAAACATGACAATGATGAAGCTCGATTCATCTGAAAGCTAATACTAATATCAAATATCAAATTATTCATTCACGAGAAGACATGCAATTAAACTGAGAAAAAAAAGAAAAAAAAAGAAAATGGCCTCCAATAAATGGAAGACCCACGTGAAG
Source organism: Strongylocentrotus droebachiensis (assembly GCA_035222895.1). Taxonomy (NCBI): domain Eukaryota; kingdom Metazoa; phylum Echinodermata; class Echinoidea; order Camarodonta; family Strongylocentrotidae; genus Strongylocentrotus; species Strongylocentrotus droebachiensis. The sequence goes on along the minus strand of JAVYIG010004304.1, from coordinate 31,172 downwards.
AAGAAGGGAAAAAAAGATGACCAAAATACAAATTAGTTTCACAGAGGGCTATTCAGGAAAATGACTTTATACAGAGATGTGTATTTGAATAACTAGCATTGCGAATTTGAAGGGGAAAATTGTTCCAAAGAAATGTAGCTGCATACACGTAAGAACTTTGACCGTAGGTCTATTGTTTGTAAGAATAAATGTACAGGAGGAAATAAAGCTTCCTAATATACAAATAAGTTTCACACAGATCAATTAAACATCTTTTCATTGATTTTCTTTGGAGTATACGTGTTTTAAGTGTTCAAAACACCACCTCTCTGTAGATGTGCCCGCCTACCTCTACATGTGCCCGAGGAGAGGGGATGGTAACAAGCCATTAAGCTAGTGTTGTATATTGAAATAAAGCTTTCAAGTATACAAATGGGTTTCACAAAAATTAATTCAACTTCTTTCCATTGATTTGCTTTGAAGTATACGTGTTTTCACCTCCCTCTAGATGTGCCCGCCTACCTCTACTAGTGCCCGAGGGGAGGGTATAGGTAATAAACCATACAGCTAGTGTTGTATACAATGTATTGAATATCCATATGTAAAGCTTGAAATAAAGCTTCCTAAGATACAAACGAGTTTCACAAATATCAATTCATTTTCTTTTCATTCATTTTACTCGAGTATACGTGTTTTTACGTATTCAAAACTTCACCTCCCTGCATATACAGTGTGAGTCCAAAAAAAGTTTACACCTGTAAATTACTAATTATTTTAAAATCATCTATGAACAGTAAATTATTATACATCTTATGAAAGAGTGTTTTATCCCGAATCATTTAGTATCATTTTGTTTGGTATGTGTTCACGCTTGGATGAACAGGAGGTATTGTTTGCGAGAGTGCTAACATCGATTTGCGCCAAAGTTGCTTATGTGATGTTTGAATAAAACGATTGGGATTTGGGTATTAATTCGGTCTTTGCAGATCCAAATAACATCCCTAACAAAATTAAAATCATGCCACACATATCAAATATCGAATATCAACGCACATTTGTGCGCGCGTGTGTGTGTGTGTGCGTGACTTTGCTTCTGCAAAAAGCATATGCAATGCATTTCATTTGATACATTCAATTCATTCGCTCACTCCGCTAATCCCAACATAATACATCCTGTAGGCATCACTTTGGCGCAAGTCGATTTTTGCACTCTCGCAAACAATGCCTCCTGTTCATCCAAGCGTGAACACATACCACACAAAAATGATACCAAATGATTTGGGATAAAAACACTCTTTCATCAGACGTATAATAATTTACTGTTCATACATGATTTTTAAAATAATTAGTAATTTACAGGTGTAAACTTGTTTTGACTCACACGGTGGTGTCGCAATACATGTAGAGTATTGTGATCAGGCGCGTACGCAGGGGGGAGGGTGGTATTTTTAAAGGTGACCTTACCCCCCCCCCCCCCAACGGAGCAAAATGTCAAATTTTGAAATTTCGAGACCAAAAAAAAAAAAAAAAAAATGTCCTCTTACCCCCCCCCCCCCCCCCCCCCCCCCCCCGCGCTTATTCAGCGGTCGGCTGAGTCGTTGCGAAATTTTCGGCCCGATTTATAAATGTTAAACCCCCCCCCCCCCCCTTGAAAAAATCCTGCGTACGCGCCTGATTGTGATGGATAAGTGGGTATCGTATAACATGGTAGCATCTAACTGTACAATTCTCTGCCTCTGGTCCATGGCCGAGTTTGTAAAATAGTACAAGAGTGATATTACAGGCCTTTATATGCTCGGCATTGGTCAAATCTTCATTACATTTAAAAAACATGACTTTTCAAATTCAAACATTTGCATTATTGTTGCAAATGAGAGATTGATTGATTGCTTTTATTCATTTTCGATGCAAAAATAACAAAACATAATACATGTTACAAACATTGACATATCTTAAAGTTAATTGTGAATCAAGGTAATTAATAAATAAAAGAATGTTATATAAATGTTCAAGATGCTTTCATTTCTACTTTGCTGTTGCTTACTGTGAGATGAAATTAAAATGTATGTGCCAAACCTAGACAAAAGAAAGAATCCATTGTGATGGTATTGGTTGTGCATGATGTTTTGAAACAAAATAATGCTATGCGGTTGGAAGAAGGTTAGCAAAGAGGAACTTTTTCGAAACGAAAGTTTGTTTTGTTTGCTTATGGGTTAGTGGCTGATTATTTTATGAACTTGTAATGGATTTCTGTAAAGAACTTTGGAAATATAAATACCGAAAATACACTCTAAAGAAATACGACCTAGCGATAGAGAGAGTTTGGTTAATGTTCATCAATGTACTCTTATTACCGACATTATGTCCTCGGATTTATGTTATTACATATTTAGGCAAACAGTGTAAATCTAAATATTGTATTACGTCAAAGTATTGGATTTTTAATCCTTTCCACTGAATACATTATCTTTCACGAATAATATAATTAATTTGTTTACTTTCAGCAACCCCCCCCCCCCCCCGTAAGAAAAAAAGAAGACAAAAATACCTTTAAAGGGGAATTTTTCACTGAACTGCAAACCTGCCAAAAATGAAATCATTATTTCTCAGCATTTGTAACAAAAGAAACGAGATAAGAAAGAATGAACGCCATGGCGACCAGAAGTACAATGAGTCGTGCACGACATACACATATCATCATTATCCATTGTATGAGCCATGGCATGAGCACCGCTATGAGTATAATCGTTGAAAACCGAATTAATTCTACTATGATTAGGATAAGTAGGTAATCATAAACTGATGAATACAGTGTCGAGAAAGAGCAAGTATATAATAATGAAGGAAAAGCGATGTGTATCAATTATTCAAAAACAATATCTGCCATTCGATGCCAATATGTAATTCTAAAATGCAGCCCCCCCCCCCCCCTCAAAAAAAAAGAGGGATGAAAAAGAAAGAAAATGACCTCGATAGTTTACAACGTCACTAGGCCTATATCATTTATACAAAAATGAAACATGACAGTGATGAAGCTCGATTCATCTGAAAGCTAATACTAATATCAAATATAAAAATGATCATTCACAAATAGACATGCAATTATTAAACTGGGAGGAAGAAAACAGAAAGAAGAAAGTGGCCTCCAATAAGAGAAAGACCCACGAGAAGAAGAACGAAACAAAAGATGACCCAAATACAAATTAGTTTCACAAATATATACCAATTCAACTTTTCGTCATCGATTTTCTTCTTAAGAGGACAAATTTTTTTTTTTTGGGGGGGAGGGGGGTCCCAAAAAATTCCAACGACTCAGCCAGCCGCTGAGTAAGCGAGGGGGGGGGGGAGGGGTAAGAGGACATTTTTTATTTTTTTTGTGTCTCAAAATTTGAAAATTAGGCCGGTTGATATTTCGTTTCGTTAGGGGGGGGGAGGTCAGTTTTTGGGGATCACCCAATTTATTTTTATTACAAAATAAAATAAAGGGGGGGGGTTTCCTCCAAAACACACACATAACAAAAGTTAAAGGGGGTTCAACCCCAACCCCCCCCCCCCCCCCCCCCCCCCTGCGAACGCGCCTGAATGGTTCATACTAGTCTCATACGTTAATCTACAAATTATAGAAGGCAAAAGGTCAGTAGACTATTCAGGAACAGGTCTTTATAAAGAAATGTGTTTTTAGCATTGTTTTAAATGTATTTAAAGAACTAGCATTGCGAATTTGAAAGGGGAGATTTTTGCAAAGAAACGTAGCTGCATAAACGAAAGAACGTTGACCGTAGGCCTATTGTTTGTAAGAATAGATGTACAGGATGAAATAAAGCTTCCTAATATACAAATAAGTTTCACACAGATCAATTCAACTTCTTTTCATTGAACTTCTTTGGAGTATACGTGTTTTAAGTGTTCAAAACATCACCTCCATGTAGATGTGCCCGCCTACCGCTACATGTGCACGAGGAGAGTGGGGGTAGTACTAAGCCATAGGCCTTTAGCTATATTGAATATCATAGATGTAAAGGATGAAATAAAGTTTCCAAATATAAAAATGGGTTTCACAAATATGAATTCAACTTCTTGTCCTTGACTTGCTTTAGAGTATACGTGTTTTCACCTCCATGTAGGTGTGCCCGCCTACCTCTACATGTGCCCGAGAGGGGATGGTAATAAGCCATACAGCTAGTTTTGTAATTGAATAATTATCATAGATTCCAATCACTAAAAGCAGTAGTCTGATTTTCAGATCCTTGTACCGAATGGTCGTACGATTTGTGGTGCGCAAAGATTCAATCAGTTTAATTATGACCATTACAAGAATTGGGTTATTGATGTAGACAATACCCATGTACCCTTTACAGCTCATTTTATGTATGTTATTACAAAGAAAGAAAAAATGTCGGTCAGTCACTCAATAGTGTCTGACAGTGAAGTCTAGAAAGTAAACAGGTTTCCTTGCATCATTTGAATATTAGGACGCTGCTAACTTTTACATTTCACAGATAGGATATACCAGGGAGGTGAGACATAGACAAGTTCATAATTCCTGCAAAGTTCTACAGAATTTGATGTTGCCTGCAAATGGGACATAGAACCTTTAAAAGGGCAATTTGTCACTGCACTGCAAACCTGCCAAAATGAAATCATTATTTCTCAGCATTGGTAACAAATAGAAACGAGATAAGAAAGAATGAACGCCATGGCGACCAGAAGTGCAATGAATCGTGCACGACATACACATATCATCATTATCCATTCAATGAGCCATGGCATGAACACCGCTATGAGTATAATCGTTGAAAACCGATACTATGATTCAATTCAATTCAAAAGACTTTATTTCCATTAACAAACTAACAAATATATACATGTGATGTAATACAGACAGTTCAAAATATACAAATCATGAGCATTATGTTAAGTTAATATAAACAAACTGTGAAAATGAGTAGCAGGAAAAGGGAGCACCTGTAGGAAGCTTATGTTAGCTTGTTGATTCAGGCGTCCAAATGAGTAAAATAATTATTACACAGATATAATAGCATAATAATGATTATTGCGCATGGATTCATCTACCCCTCCCTCCCCATCACCTCCCCCTCCCCCTTTATTCTCTCATGGTAATTTACAAAATGTTATTTTATTTTAAAATAGGTATTGAACTAAAACAAATTAAAGGGATAATAGATATATTTTAAGATTTTTCTTGAAGGAGTTCAAGTAAACATATTGTGTGACAGAAGATGGAAGAGAATTCCATACTGTGGGCCCTGTATATCTTACTGATTGTTGCATGTACTGTTTATCAATATTCCAGATGTTTAACTTAAGACTATTTCGAGTATTATATTTATGAATTTTAGAGTTAGGTTGGAACATAGTGACAAGAGAAGACGGTGCATTACCTTTAATACATTTGAATACAAACACAGCATTTTGATATTTATTTAGGCTATAAATATTGAGTGAATTATAAATCATAAACAATATATTTCCTGGTAAATAATACTTCAGCTTTGACAATAATCCTGTAGTTTTACTAATCGTTGTAGAGATCATGGCAATATGGGATTTCTATGACAGTCTTTCATCTATGAGAATACCTAAAAATTGAATATTTGAGACCTTTTCAATAATTGTTTGATGAATATATAATGGTGGAACTCGATTTTCTTAATTCTCTTTTGTTACACTGAGCTGTTCTAAAAAGAATACAGTTTTTTTTTTCTAAATTAAGTGATAGTTTATTATCTTTAACCACAGAGATATATATATATATTTTTTTTTATCTTGATAAGTTTTATTGGTCAGAAAACACAATGATTTACAAAATATGCGTTACATCGTTTTGCACAAAAATAATGAATAATCATATTGTTTCACACTTACAATCTTGCGGTTTCACATTTCAGTGTAACATTAAAAAACATAGCATGATACTTCTGTATACCCCGGCCGCACAGACGATACGACCACCCGAGACCGACACTAAATGGAAAGAGAGAGGCCAAGAAGTAAAGAACATTTATAGCCCCTCTCTCCCCCGCCGGTCCGTAGTCGGCCCGGCTGCACCGCCGGGGCATAACGCATGATATAATCTGACCTTTTCTATTACATAATAGAACATAGTACATCAAATACACTACAACATGAATAAAACAAAAAATGTAACAAAAACAATAAATCTATCCCCTGAAACGTTTTGCACATAATATATAACATTATCATTATGCAACACGGAAATACTTGTTGATGTTTTGCCACTTTGCCATATGCTTCTCAAATTTGTTTTTCTTTTTTGCAATAGCTTCTTCAGTGGATTTATAAGACAAAATATAATTATTAAATTGTTTCAAACTAGGTATACTCTCTTGATATTTACAAAGTAGAATAAACTGTTTACCAAGTAAAATAAGAAAATTAAAAGCTGAGGTGGCTTGACTTTTTGGTTCGGTAATTCCAAATAAAATGATTTTGCCTGTAAGAAAATAATCGGGATTAAAATCAGTCACTCTTCTGTGTAGCGCATTCCAAAAGGCTGTAATCTTAGGACATGTAAAAAAAAAAAATGGTCCATTGTCTCGGGTGTCGCATTGCAAAAAGAGCACAGCGAGCTATTTTTCTTCCTATACGTGCCAGCCATTCATTAGTTGGGATTAGATTATTCAAAATTTTAAAGTGCGTAATTCGGAGTCTGGAGTCAATTGAAACATTTGCTGGTAGAGTGAAGAGATTTGACACTTGTTGCTCATTCATATTATACAGCTCATTGAAACGAATAAATACTTAAGACATTTCTGGGTTATTAAGTCTTAGAAAAGTACGATAAAGTTGCTTCGTCATTATATTATGGATTTGTTTGAATTCGGAATCACAGAAAATAGTAGGAAAATCTCTTAGATCTTTAACGAGATGGTGATAGTTTTGCTGCAAAAAGAAATGCTTCCATGCTCCTGGTATTTTTTTATAACAATCTAGCAATACAAAATACTCAGTGAATTTTAAATCCTTTTCTTTACAGTCTTTCCATCGAAGTGGACGTCCAAATTCATCTAACATATCTGCAATTTTTACAAAACCCTTTTCTTTTATTTCTGGTTTAAATATAGATTTTCCGTTTAATATGATAGTTTTGTTGTTCCAGATACATTGGTTAGCAATATCGGGTTTTCTATTCAAAAGACTCCATGTTTCTAAAATTTCCCTGAACCATTTTGACACTTCAATGTTTAAATATTTCATATCAAAATTACAATAAAAAATATATTCTCCGCCAACTGGTGACAATAATTCTAAGCATATGTTTTTCCAACCTATAGAATTTGACGTGAATAGTCTTGTCACCCATTTAATTTTCTGAGCTTGAAGAATCGATTTAATACAAGTCATCTTTAAACCTCCCTCATTGTACTCCTTTACCAAGACTTCACGTTTTATTCTATCTGGGCGGCCCCATACAAATTCGTATAGTACTGTGTTAACCTTATGAATAAATGAATCGGGAATGGACACAATGCTGGCTACATATAACAGCTGGGAAATAGCAAAAGTTTTAACTATTTGAATATTTCCATATAGTGACAGATTCCTGGCTTTCCATAAGTTCAGTTGAGATTTGATTTTGGATAAAATTCTTTGGAGTTGTGCCATTCTATCTTCAAAAGAGTAGGAGATATCGATTCCGAGTATTGTCAAAACATTATCAAACTCTATATTTATTTGAATTGCTGGATTTTGTACGTTAAAGTGTCCTATAAACATTGCCTTCGTCTTTTGGTAATTCAGTGAAAGTGACGAACAAATTTGAAAATCATCAAGCATAGCAGTTAAATAAGAATATGATTCGAAATTTAATAAAAATACTGTTATGTCATCTGCGTACATAGAAAGTTTAATTTCGTGAATATCGTTTAACTTTATGCCCTGGATATTTTGGTTCATTCTTATATTTATTGCCAGAGTTTCTATCGCTAAAATAAAGAGGTATGCAGAAAGGGGATCCCCTTGTCTTACTCCTTTTCCTACTGGAAAAAAATCCAGTTGAAATGTTATCGTTCATTACGCAGCTTTCCATGTCCTTGCAAAGAACATTGACAAAATTGCAAAATTTATTTCCGAAATTGAAACATTTCAACACTTCTATAAGAAATTGATGATTTAGAGAATCAAAGGCTTTTTTGAAATCGAGACTTAATAAAATACCCCCGATTTGTTTTAACCTAGAGTAGAACATAGTCTCGATCACTGTTCTCACAGATTCTCCGATGTATCTATTTTTAACAAAGGCGACTTGGTCTGGGTGAATTATTGACGGTAAAATATTTTTAAGTCTCCGCGCTAAGGCTTTAGAACCAATCTTAATATCGGCGTTTAAGAGTGTTATGGGTCTATAATTTTCCATAAACATTTTATCCTTGCCCTTTTTTGCTATTAGGGTGATTATGCCTTGTCTCTGCGATGTGGGCAGCTTTCCTCGTCTAAAACTGAAATTTAGGGTGTCTACGAGCAACGGTCCCAATATGTTCCAAAATTTACAATAAAACTCGACGGTTATTCCGTCATTGCCGGGTGATTTGTTTTTAGCCATGGCTAATAAAGAAGCCGTACATTCTGCAAGGGATAATTCTTTTTCACATGAATCTTGTTGGTTGGGAGATAATTTTGGTATGTTATTTTGCTCCAAAAACTTACAGTTACTAAAAACTCTTGGTTCTTCTGCTTTGTATAAGTCTGAGTAGAATTTTTTAATATGCGTATTTACTTTTAAAGTGTCAGTTAGAATTTCATCTCCACTTTTTAACCTGTAAATGGTTGATCGGGTTTTGTTTGCCTTCTCCAGGTTTAAAAAGAACTTACTGTTTTTTTCTCCGTACTCGACCCAGTTGGCCCGGGACCGAACTATTATGCCATGAGTAATACGATCCATGTGTGTTTCGTAATCTAACTTAACCTTTTCATATTCATCAACATATCTTTCTCCATTTTTATCCACCAAAACTTGCAGGCGCTGTAAATTTGCTTCTAGTTCCCTTTTTTGCTTCCTTAGAATTCTTGCTTTGTTTATACTATATTTTCTGGAAAACAAACGGATGTTATATTTCAAAAATTCCCATCTCATACGTATATCTTCAAATTGAAGTGATTCGGTTATCCAATTATCTAAATTTTCGGTCATTTTCGTACAATACTGCTCGTCTTCACAAAGACTATTATTTAACTTCCAATTAATTGCAAAAGGTCGCTCCCTTTGTGAGAATTCAATCACAAAAATGATTGCGGAGTGGTCTGAGCCTGCTCCGGGTATAATATCAGTTTTCTGTATGTAATCTTGGAGAGTGTCAGAGATTAACCAAATGTCAAGTCTACTTTGTATTAGTGGATGGAGTTGCCTCCAAGAGTATCTTCTAGTTAAAGGGTTCCTTAGTCTCCAAATATCAACTAAATCCAAATTACTCTGTAACTCCTTTATAAGATCACTGATATCCCTATACATGTGAGGGTTACCTCCCATCCTGTCCAAATCTCTATTTAACAGAGTGTTAAAATCTCCCCCGATCACTATTGGTAAGGTTCTTATATCATTTACCGAGAGTAAAACTTCATTAACTTGTTTGAAGAAAAGTTTCTGATCTGCATGATTGCCTGCTGTTGGTGCATAAATATTCAACAAAATGTATTCATTATCATCTATATTACAGTGCAATAGAATAAACCTCCCTTCATCAGAAATACGCTTCCATAAAATGTTATAGTTTAAATTAGCTTTAAACAGTATAGTTACTCCACAACTGTGTGGGGATCCATGTGAAAATACAATGTCCCCTTTCCATTGTGATGACCAGAGGTTAGTTATATCGTCTGAACTGTATGTTTCCTGTAGCAATATTACATCTGCCTTACTATCTTCAAGCCAGTTAAACACTTTATTCCTTTTAAAATTAGATCTTATACCTCGTACACTTAGCGAAAGAAATTTCAACTTTGTTTCTTTAGATATCATGAATGGATGTGTCACCCTGATTTTCTGAAACCATGAAACATGCCATATGTTTGGTAGGCAAAAGCAAAGGTTGGCATTTAGAGTACAATAAAATGGCTCCTATTTGCGAAGCATATTCCACAAACGGGTCAAAACACAAGCTCATTTTAGATTCCTTTGTTTGAGGATGTTTAAAACATACAGCATGAAAAAGACCACCTGGTCGGAACATCATGCTAAGATACATTAATACAATTATACATAACAAACGCTTGTCACATATGAACAGCTGAAACAAGAACTGAGCACCTTTGCCATATTCATGATGTAACAATAGCCGAAACATAACTTTCACCGTCAGAGCAATGAATATGAAACAAAAATCCTTCGTTAGAGAACGTACATTTGCATAAGGACTATTTGCATATCAATCGTTGATGACAAATACATAAACAGCTGAAACGTGAACCGTATCGACACACTATAACAATAATTGGTATTGCAAAGCATACCTTTTCCATATGCACAATGTAAAAGTAACTGAAGCATAGCACTCGTCAGGCTAATGAATATGATACAAATAGCGTAAAGTTCGAAGGCCTCAACTGCATACTGATGTGATATTTGCATCAAAGACAATGATGGCCCATACAAAGCAACTACATGTAGGGCGCCTTTCAAGAATTTTATGGGCGGACAAAGAAATGAACTCCCATTGACTTCTATCGTTTGAGAATGTTTACAGCTCATACAGCCCATGGAATGCACGAACCCAAATTGAAAAAGGACGTGAAGGAGCATCATTGAAAATATGTGTAACATGTTTTTGTCAAATATCATTAGCAATTGAAGCACCACAAACATGTAATAATCCAAACTGGCATTTAGGCCCGACAAAAATGGCGCTAGATCGAGAATACACTTTATATAAACCTCTGATGAGAACATGCATGTATTTGTACAATCCCCTACCATAATTACGTCTGTGAGTCCGTAAACAAAAAGGCAATTTTCATCGAAGTAAAATATCTTTGACTCGATAGAATAAGTGTTCATTTGAAATACTCCCCAAGTAGACATATATATATTTAAGGTACATGCCCAAATAGTGCATAATTTAAAGACGTTGGCTGCATAGCAACAGTGTGTCTGCGCACAAGTCAATGACAGTAAAATAAGAAAGCTATACCTCCTTCGGCATTCTCTACTCTTTAAATCTTCAATTACATCTACCCTGACTACAATATGCCGGGAAATACTAAACGATGATTGAAGAAAAAATATAAGCACTTCAATAACTTCTTGTTTTGCCCTAATTGCATCTAGCAAATAACTATAAGCAAAAATATCTCTGCTCTTCCAAGCTGGAGAAATTGTTTGATATTTACAAGGGAACAAACATAACAATTGATACAAATACGTACAAAGAAATAAAAAAAATAAGCACAGCAACTGTTCGTTGCATGTTGTAGTAAAAATACAGTAAATCAGCCATGGCCGCCCCGAAAGGAGCCCCCGCAAGAAAACCACCATTTAGTGGTATAAAATGTTCTTGTTTGTAGCATTTTTCTAGGCGTCTGCACTAGTAGAAAAAACATGTCACTTATAGCATCTTCCGTATGGTAATATCTTCGCATTCTGTCAGCTTCTTTCAAGTTGCTCATTATGCAGTAGCGTGGAAGGTTGTTCATTGAAAAATCAGTAGGAACAAAACACTCAAATTCCACTCGAAAAAAAGGTCATCCTAATCATAATCTCTTTCGTCGTCCGTTTGAACCAATGAGCCAGATGGGGGCCAGATGGCAGATAAACTTTGTCGATTATCTCGATTCTCGCAAAATCATATCAATCTTTGTATACTTGCAGTAGCGTGGAAGGTTGTTCATCGACAAATCAGTAGGAACAAAAAACTCAAATTCCACTCGAAAACAAGGTCATCCAAATCATAATCTCTTTCATATCGATAACATACATGTAGTCGGCCGTTTGAACCGATGAGCCAGATGACAGATAAACTTTGTCGGATATCTCGATTCTCTCGTCTCAAAATCACATCAATCTTTGTATACTTGCCACACTCTGGATTCCCTTTCCTTCCAGTAGAGCAGGACATTAACACCTTCTACTACGATCTTGGTTGATAATTTCTTGTGTCGTCTCAAGTTGAACGCGGTTTTCGCTAGTATGTTGCGTTGCTCCTTTAGGGCGGGGGGTAGATCTGTACGTACCGAGAGTATCGCTCTCTCTTGCCCCTCGACTCTCGGTGTGCGTTTGGACTCGAAGGCGGACAGGATTCTATTCCGTTGATTCATGTACACCATCTTTGCGATAATGGGCTGGGGAACAGCTGCTTTTTCTGTGGCAGGCGATGGGCGTTAACGAAAGCTACAGCGTCCGCCTCATCCCTCGTTAATCCGATGTAGACAAGGGTTTCCCTCAAAACTTCAAAGATATTTTCATCCTTCTTTTGTTTCACCCCGTAAAATAAGAGGTTACTTTTTCTCTGGTATATTTCAGACAATGTCATCTTATCTTTAAAGGGATCGTTTAACAATGTTAAATCTGAGATACACGGCCCTACGTGTTATCAGTGTCTGTGATATGGTGTAATATTGAAGCCCTAAAAAAATTGCGCTTCAAAATGATCAAGAAGTGCCTCAAAAAAGTAAAATCTTTGAGTGACCGGTTTTACCATACTCGTTTTCCCCAATAGACTGTAGTGTTATGAAAACCGTCAGGCGAACGGTTTTCAAAATTTGTAATTACAATCATAAATATCTTGAAAATCAGACAGGCGATCGGCTTGTAAAAGTCATGGGGTTCCTGACTGACCTAAAGGTTTATAATTATCATTGCATCATGACCTAAATCCAGAATTTTGTTTCAGAATCTGAGACAAATTAGTTACCGGATCCCTTTAAGGCCCTTGATTTCCATCTGTAGTTTCCGTTCAAGTTCAGGAATTGTCCTCTTCTCAATATCTAGAATATGGGCATTACTATCTTCGGCAGCCTTCTCCAAATCATTGACCTTTTGAGTAATGACAGCGATGTTAGTATGGATAGCGTCCAATTTGAGACAAACCTTGGCTGAGGAGTCAGTTAGCGTTTTATGAAGATCAGCGAGTGCAAGGTTCTGTTCCCCCGCGGTGTCCCCCTTAGGCACGGTCTGCTGCACCGTACTCTGCTCGTTCGATGAAGTCGGGCGTTGGCTTGCTGGATCCATGCTTTCGGCAGATAAGCCTTTACTCCTTAAATTATACGTTTTGGACATGAAAATCGAGGGAATACCAGAAAAGTTACTAAAAATATCGATGTCAAAAGTCTGCAGCGCACTATTGAACTGTTTGGGTATCAAAATCAGCTACAATTCGTTAGAAAGTGTGGTTTTCTGCGAGCGCTCACAAAACGGACACCTCACGCTAAGACGGCCATGCTTAAGCATCTAAACCACAGAGATATGATGTTATATAAATGATATATAAATGCGTTCATAACTTAGCACCGTCTTACCTTCAGGTAGGCTTAATCAATCCTAATGATGTACATGAGCATCATACAAGGCAAATAGACAGTGGATGTTTACGTGTGCCTAGATTTCACACTGATTGTTATAAGTGTAGCCCAATTGTTTTTTCCATATCTGAATGGAATAAGCTAGATAATTCGTTGAGAACGGCAACCTCTGTCAATTCATTTAAAAGATTGTTTAAACAAAGTTGTAATTTGTGAATGGCTCAGCCGAACATACACGTGCATGTTCTGTAATATTAACATGACTTATTCACATAATTGCGACTTAATCAATATTTTCCTATTGACATTACTGTTTACTAGGTTAATAATAATAATAATAATAATAATAGTGAACATTTATAATGCGCCATGTCTGTCAAAAATGACACTCCTTGCGCAGTTGTGTGGAAGTTGTATAATTGTGGGCAAGTAATTCAAGAAAGAAAGTAAAATACACATAAGTTACAGTTTAACATACTTCAGGACATAATTTGCAATAATAGAATAATACAATACAAAGCATATTACAGTAATACAAGTTATATAAGGGTAGTACAATGTAAGACATAATTAAACAAACCAATATGTTGAGAACAGAAACTTTTTTAACAAAGACTTGAACTGTGAGTAGGAGTTCTCATTACGGAGGTGAGGAGGGAGTGAGTTCCACAGTGATATATGTTTATGTTTATTTTGTAAACGAGTATTATTTGTTTAACTTTTCTGTATAAACGTTATAAACGATGTAAATATGTTCATGTTTATTCAGGGCCCCATGGAAGACAACTACTTGTTGGTGAATGGACTACCCTGTCAAAAGATTAGAAATAAATAAATAAATAAATAAAAAGAGATACATTCTTCACGTGTTCAATAAACTGGTCTATCAGTGAGTATAAGTTGTTATGGCTTAAGAACAAATAAGTGTCATCAGCAGACTGTACACATTTTAAGGAATGAGAAGAGTGCATATGTCATTTATATATAAAAGGATAAAAAGGGGGCCTAAATTTGACCCTTGTGGAATTCCAGATTTAATCAGTAATTTGGTAGAACTGTTTCCATTATATTCAGTAAATTGGTACTTTGTGAAAAATAACTCTTAATCCAATTCAACGCAATACCTCTAATACCATAATTAACTAATTTCTTAAAGAGAATAGAAAATCATGTAATATATGGTGTTTAGATACAAATTTGTATATTCTACCATAGACTAATCTTTCCATGATTTTTGAGAAGCATGACAAAAGTGATATAGGACGATAATTACCAATAGTGTGCTTAACCCCCTTTTTAAAATTGGGATAATTTTGGATACTTTTAGTTGTGAGGGTAATACTCCCATTTGAAGAGAGAGATTAAAACATAAGCTAAAGGTTTTGTAATAACATATCTGACATACTTCACAATATCTGGACTAATATCGTCCCATCCACACGACTTTCCATTTTTTTTTCAAAGAGTACAAAGAGGATAAATTGTTGTGGTAAGATGGTTTTTCGTTTTAAAAATATGTTATTAATCAATCGCCATGTTTTATTGAGATCAGTTCTACAGTCATCAAACCTTTGATAAAAATACATTTTTGCCTTTCTCAATTCAGATGACACTTTGTTTCTAATCTTCATATTTGTTTTCATTTTCGTATGTAGGATTACAACAAAACCTTTTATAAAGTTTGTTCTTCAATCTTTTTTTGGTCAACAAGTTTAATGATACCCATAACTTTTTGTTTTTATTTTTCTTATTACTCCTCACAAAAATGAAAGATTCATTATAATGCCGTTGAAAGTTGGAGAAAAGAAATTCATAGGCAACATTGGGATCTTTACTTCGATAAACATCTGTCCATTCTTCAGAAGATAACTTGCAGAAAAATGACTTCTTTGTGTTATCATTGATTTTTCTCATGTTCTTTCCCTTATCATAGTCATAACATGTTTGAGCATTATTCAGTATTACAAAAACTGGCAAGTGGTCTGATTAGGATAAGTAAGTGATCATAAACTGATGAATGCAGTGTGGAGAAAGAGCAAGTATATAATAATGTAGGAAAAGCGATGTGTATCAATTATTCAAAAACAATTTACGCTGTTATATGCCAATATGTAATTCTAAAATGCACCCCCCCCCCCCCCAACAACAAAAAAGAAGAACAAAAAGAGGAAAATAAATAGAAATGCCTCCATATTTTACGACGTCACTATATCATTACAAAATTATTTAAATATGACAATGATGAAGCTTGATTCATCCGTGAGAGCTAATACTAATGATAAATATCAAATTTGTAATTCATGTATAGACATGCAATTGAACTGAGAAAAAAAACAAAGGAAGAAGTATATGGCCTCCAATTAGAGGAAGACCCACGAGAAGAAGAAGAAAAAGAAAAAGAAAGGAGAAAAGTTTAAATAGAATAAGACAAGATAAGAAATGATTTATAGATGAAGAATAAAAGACCAAGTGTTGAGGTGGGAGAGCATGAAAATGCGAGGGAGATGACGAGAGGGAAAGAGGAAGGAATGGATTCGTTGGTGGAAGGGCAAGAGAGACACGGAGACAGGCATACGAAGAGAGAGGGAGGGACATAAAAGAAGAGAGAAGGCAGAGGAAAAGACGGACAGATAGACAGAGACAATGAGACAGAGAGAGAAAGAGAGAGGGGAGAGAACCAGATATATAAGATATGGATACCGTGAGGGATGTTGACAGGTGCATCCTGAATAGAGACAGTAGGCCTACATAGAAATACCATGGTATAGGCCTGACATTTTAAATTTTACCCCCTGTAAGAGTATAGTTTGCAGTTTAACCAATTAGAGTATTATATAAATAATTCATGTTTGCGACTGCATTATTGAATATACGTCCCAGAAAAAATGAAACCGAGAATTATCGATGTTTTATCATAACTTAATCACAATTATAACTAATAAATTATACATATTTGTAAAGCTTAGAGCCTCCTCCTTTATTAGATGCAACTCATATGATGCATATTTCACGCATGAGTGATTAAAATGAATTTGAAGAGAGGAAACCAAAAAGCCATTTGGCGGACGGTATCTGAATTTCAATGAGAAAACTACATTTCTAGAAGGTTTAGTTTCTGCCCTTTCATATGACACCTCAATCAGGAAAAATGAGCAAGGAATGACAAAGTTCTGGTTGTTTGAAATAGTACTTGACTTTCCATTATTTTATCAAATGAATTCGTTTTCACTGGCTGCCTGCAGTAGCACCAAGGAGAATTGACAAAAGACTTTGTTGACAATCAGCCATGCATGAAGTCTTTCGTCTACGGCTGATTGTCAACTCCGTCTTTTGTCAATTCCGTTCGTTGCTACGGCAGGCAGCCCGTGAAAACGAATTCGTTTTTAAATCAAATTATGGAAATGCAAGCATCACTTTAAACAAACAGAACTTTGTTATTCCTTGCTCATTCTACCTGATTGAGGTGTCAAAGGAAAGGGCAGAAACTGAACTTTCTGGAAATGTGATTTTCTCTTTGAAATTCAGATACCGTGCGCCAAACGACTTTTTTGGTTTCCTCTCTTCAAATTGATTTTAATCACTCATGCGTGAAATATGCATCATATGAGGTGCACCAAATGAAAGAGGGGGCTCTGAGCTTTACAAATATGTGTCATTTATTAATAATAACTGTGACTAAGTTATGATAAAACATCGATAATTCTCGGTTTTGTTTTTTCTGGGACACACTGTACACTGTACGCACGTAAAGTCGCAATGGGATAATAAACGAGACTTGTCGAGTTCATGAGAGACATTTATAAAAAAAAATATAAAAAAAAAATCTTCTTACACTAAATTGTTGTATATTACATGTCATGGAGTGGGAAACTTTTTGGAATTTTATCATTCCAGTAATCAACATTATATACTATATCTTTAATAATCACTGATACCAAGTAATTTTATACTGCTGCTTGAATGAGCTTGTAAAACCACCAAGCTAATTAATCCAAAACACAATCTAGAGATAACGCTAATGATGTACCTTCAGTTTTCTGGAGCTTTGAAAATAAAACGTCAGACAATATGCTTTAATAATATTTCATCCTTTATCTCTCGGATATTCAACATACAAGACTAGCTATAATATATTACCATCTCCTCTCCTCGGGCACATGTAAAGGTAGGCGGGCACACCTACAGGGAGGTGATGTTTTGACCACGTAAAAACATGTATATTCCGAAGAAAATCAACGAAAAGAAGTTGAATTAATATTTTTGAAACTCATTTGCATCTTAGGAAGCTTTATGTCATCCTTCACATCTATTATATTAAATATACAACATTAGGCACATGTAGAGGTAGGCGGGCAAACGTACAGTGATGTTTTGACCCCACACGTTTTGACTAGGTAAAACTCGTATAATCCAAAGAAAATCAATGAATAGAAGTTGCATTTATATTTTTGAAACTAATTTGTAACTTAGGAAGCTTTATTTCATCTTTTATCTCTCGGATATTCGATATTATATAACACTTGTCTAGCTTTATGCCTTATTACACTTCCCTCTCCCCGGGCACATGTAGAGGTAGGCAATTAAACAGGCACATAAAAACGACAATAAGAATCGCCAAATTTGTATAAATACGTTATTAACATACAACTCACAAAATATACCTAACACTCAAATACTACTACCGCATAACCACAGACAATACACCCGTACATTGTTCAAATTTTGCCCCGACTGTGCCCCAGCAGAAGATCGTGAACGAATAAAGTGTTTATATCTTTAAAATTTTAAAATTATTTCTAATAATATTGAAGTTGGTGGTTCCCGAAGAAGAAACTTATTACCGGGTGAAATTTAAATTGTGTTTGGACTGTAATTACTTCAGGAATGTGCTGCAAAAAGGAGCATTATCTTCACTTCTCACTTCCGCCAAGTTGCTGGGTGAGGAATAAAATAGTTTTTTGAACAAAGACAGCCAGACATACAATAAGATTCAAATGAAAAATGGTGCCTAAATGTACTGGGAGGATAACTCTATCAAGACATATCATGAAACCCATGATTAAATATTCAAACTTCCATCAATACAACTTTTAAAAAGTGGGAACTTTTTTCTGACTCACTCTCTATATCGCGTTTTTCTCGAAACTGGATTTTTCGAGCGCGCAGGCGTTCGCGTCCTTCTGCCCGGCACACGACGATCTTGTCTCCCAAACATTTTATAAGACACCGGAGTGTTTTGTTTTTAGTGTTTAAATAAAATTACTTACCACTGTACAAAGCGCCAAAAGGAGAATGAATGTCCATCCCATCTTGAATGTGAGTGGGTTGCATATGGCTAGGAGTACCTCTCAATTGCCTCTGACTTAAGCAATGGTCCAAACAATTTCAAAGAATTCGTCTAATCAAAGAAAATCACTGTAAGAATTGTTTCCCTCATGAAGATACACCTTCATATGGGGAAATTAGTTGTTGTTTTCTATTCACTTAGTACTGCTGAGTTGTTTCTAGTACGATATCCAAAGCGTCTGTGAAAGTTTAGACCGAAACAAATATTTTCAAAGCGAATTTGTGTTAACAGGATTGGCACATGCAGTATTGACACACGCATGTTTCAATAACGTGAATTTAAAATCGACCGTCCTTGCATTGATCCCCATGTAGAAATACCTCAACCAGAAGGAGGAGGAACAGCTCGATCGGGAGCTCGATAAACAATGCAGCAAAAAACCTGTTCACAAAATCATTAACAATCATGTTAAACGTGTTGCTATCCTGATTACAAGATTATGCATATGCTACATGTTATGTTTCCTAGTAACTGATACCACGTGATGCGAGGTTTCAACCAATGACATTGCACGAAAGAAAGTACCCGTCACCCAATGAGCCAGCGAATGATCACAGTACCCGAAAAGTCATCCATAATAGAGAAATTATAAATATACATGTTCATTAATTTAATAGGTTTCATTGTGCTTTTAACCGCAACTCGTGATACGGTGTGCCATGGGTTGTCCTATACATAATTAATACTCTGGCGACAATTGCCCTGGGATTCATTTCTGAGGGGTGTCGTGGTCTAGCGGATACGTAATCGGACTGTAGATCACATGGTTTGCGGTTCGAGTCCTTCTGCGGCACTAAAATGTCCTTTGGCAAGACATTAATATAAATGTGGGGTTAAATGGGTACAAATAGGCAAGAATTCCTTGATTGATGTGAGCATCGAAAGTGGTAGCCTATTAAAGGAGGGCCGGGATATTGTTATGCGTCGCCTTGAGCACCTTGTGTGGTTAATTATGTGTGCTATAAATATATCAAATATCATCATTATATTATTGTTCGTGAAAAGTTGAAATAATTAGGTAAACATTTACTATTAAAAAGTGTTCATAGTCTAATATATGTGTGTACACACTATCACCAGGTGAGCACACGTTTTACACTACACCTGGTATAAACTTAACTTGTATAATATAAACATAATATACTAAAAGAAAATAGGAATACATATAATAATCTCCATGCTGCCTTAATATGGGGTGACGGTTGCCCGTATCAGGGGCGGATCCAGCCGATGGCGAGCGAGAGGGCCCGAGAGGGAGCCCATTTCGTGAGAAAATATTTAGTGGCGACTCAGCCTAGCGGCCGTATAAGCGCGGGGGGGGGGGCGTAGTGGGCATTTTTGTTTTGCTCATCGCGGGGGGGGGGAGGGGTATGGAGCTCTATTTTGGGGCCAGGGAGGCCGTTTTCTTTCTTTCTTTTTTAAAGGTAAAATTGTCGTTACCATATTTTTTGTAACCTATTTTGGGGGCCAGGGAGGGGGCCCTGGCCCCCACCTTCCCCTCTGGATCCGTCCCTGGCCCGAATACTATACGGTAGTATTAATAATTTCCCATTTGTTGGGGCTGCGTGCAGCTCTCTCACCCCCTCTCCTCTAATTACCCGTCGAACGCCTGAGGACACAAATATCAAAGTTCTTAACACCTGACCTGGAATATATGATGAATAATCATCCTAATTTACAACAAAAAATTAATTGTGTCGTGCATTGGCAAACAAATAGAGTATCAAGGTCCGATCAGGAAAGCAATCAATGAAATGAGTGGTGTTTTTTTGTTTAAATTTTAAAACGCATGCCCCCCCCCCCCCGTTTGATTAAATATTGAAACAGCACTATTCATGAAAACGTCCTTATCGTGGCTGAGTAAAATGAAGGCTCGTTGTAGAATAGACTCATATACGATAATTGGCGGTTCATTATCAAGATTGTTGGAGTACAGAAAGACCTTGCTCTAGAAACATTAATAATGAATTGGCCATGAGAACAGGGATTGAATTAATCCCTTAGTGGTGATAAAAGATAGATGAATTAGGCCCTACATCGCTTTCAATGTCCACTTATTGGATAGCTCACTAATTTAATTATTTACGTTTCCATCACAGCCTATTTATATTCTTAATTCGTTATTGGATTTCTAAAAATTAAAAATTAAAATCTTCTGAATCATGTCTTGACTTATGATGACTTTTGTGATACTGATGCTGAATAATGAATCTCTACCAGGAATCGAACCCTGGTTCTCGGCTTGTAACGCGAACTGCCTTATAATCACGAGACCATGCACGGAGACGGGCCAGTATAGTTTCGGCGACATCAGATTGAAGACAGTGGCCTACTTAGCTTGTTTGACAAATCTTCGACCTTTACCAATTCTTTATCGAGGGCAGGCAGATAATATTATGTACATATATATGGGGCAAAGTTTATGTGTATGTTCAGACGAGAGCGTGTGTACTGCCAAATATGTATAAATAATTGTATAAGGTCCATGTGATGACAACCAATAATTTTAATGGGTATGGGTTTAGCTTTCGGCGCCTTGGCCTAATTTTTCGGAATTCATTGCTAATTAAACAATATTGACCATAAAAAGACATCAACAAACCAAATCTACAGATTTTGAGGCAACAATGAAATGCAGCAATATATTTAACAAATAAAGCACGTCATGTAAATCACAGAAAATAACTTTTATAAAACCATATTTCGAATAATAATCATGGGGCATCACATAAATAATTATTAGAAGTTAACAATGGCGATAGTTGCGCTTTCAAACCCTCGATGGCCCTAACCTCTGTCTGTATTGACGTTTCGGCTAGACACTTGACACGGATTGGCATTTGGCAGCACCGTCTCCGCCAGCGCTTTAGCTATGCAGAGCAAGTTCACGATTCAGACAAGTATAGGCATATACTTATCATAACGAGAAAAGTACAGATTTAAAAGTTCATTTTCAATTTGGAGGAAACATGGCTTCGTCGGAAACATCTTCATTGAAATCGTTTTGTATAGTTACAGGGGCAAGCAGAGGCATTGGTCGTGCCATTGCTATCGCCTTGTCTAGCAAATTTTCTGCGGAATCTCATATAGTTTTGACAGGACGGTCGGTCGATGCATTGAACGAGACACAGCGGATGGTACAGGCCGTTGCTCCAGACGTCCACTGCAATGTTGTCATCGCTGATCACTCGGATGAGGGTAACATTTCCAGCATTCTTTCCGAGATCACAAAGGATGTCAATCCGGATGAATTTCATCGTTTTCTTCTCGTCCACAACGCCGCTAGCTTGTGGGATGTGTCACGGTATGCTGGGCAGTTGACCACGTCTGATCTGAGAAGTGTGCAAGAGTTCTGTATGCTGAATATCACTTCAGCGCTACTTCTAACCTCTCATTACCTGAAGACATTTCCTCAGAGGAATGGAGCGTCCTGAACGATCGTTAATATATCATCACTCGCTGCTTTGGTACCGTTCCCTGGTTGGTAAGTTTTTCTCTTTTATTAATATCTTTGTTCAAACATCTCTTTATCAATAAAACAACTGGGCCGCCTTGGCTCATGTTCTAAAGCTCACATTGAACATTGATACAAAGACCTATTATGTTTCCAGCATTGATTTCTCGAAAGCCACTGCGATCATGTTTTCGTTTTTACAAGGTAGAATTTTGAAAGCAAACCATAATGAAATACGCAGTCGATGTAAGTCTTATTCACCATGTGGGGCTCCTTTAATGTCTTTCTCTTTTCTTAATATCTTTATGTTAACCGTTTGTACAAACATCAATTCTCTTTATCAATAAAACAACTGGGCCGTCTTGGCTTTGTTCCAAAGCACACATTGAACATTCATTTAAATACCTATTATTATGGTTTCCAGCATTGATTTCTCAAAAGCCACTGCGATCATGTTTTCGTTTTTACGAGGTAGAATTATGGAAGAAAAAAGATAATGAAATATGCAATCGATGTAGGCCTAGGTCTAACTCACCATGTGGAGCTCCTTTGGTATAGCTTAAGCTTCGATCTCATGTCTTTGCCAGGATATCCATGACATAACAAAAACATGAGCTTAAAGGTACTATGTCTCATTTGCTGGCCAACAAAATGAAAAGGTTACATTCCAACGGCATTTGAAAGATAATACTAATTTAGAACTTCCCTGAAAAAAGGGGGCTTGAAAATGTCTTTAATAACGACTATTAGTTGTCAAATCGACTTAAGATCTACAGAGCCAGTAAGTAATAGTCTGATTTTCAGACTATTGTACCGAATGGTCGTACGTTTTATGCTGCGCAAGGATTAAATCAGTTAAATTTTGGCCATCACAAGAAGTGGGTTATTGATGTAGACAAATGCTTATGTACCCTTTACAGCTCAGTTTATGTATGTTATTACCAAAGAAGAAAAAGCCAGTCACTCACTCAATAGTGTCTGACAGTGAAGTCTAGCAAGTAAACTGGTTTCCTTGCATAATTTGAATATTAGGACACTGCTAACGTTTGAATTTCACAGATAGGGCATACATGACATATTCATAATTCCTGCAAAGTTCTACAACGGACATAGTATCTTTAAATTATATATATTTAAACTATAATGTTGTATATGGATATCGTTTTGATTCATACCTATGCCGATACTTTCATCAATACTTCTATGTAAATCATTAAAGGCATTATTGTACATGATTGTAGCCTTATATGAATTAGTGTGTGTGTTTGTGTGTGTCAGTTTGTCTGTTTGTTCTTGCGCGTTATAAGTCAGAATACACAAATATATATTTGTCTGCACCATCTCTTCGTTTTGATCTACAGATTTTGTTGATAGTATTCTCGTCATTACACGCATTACACACCCACACACATACACACACACACACTGCCAACAGGAGATATTTATCTTTAACTATCTTCAACTATGAAATTGGGGATATTGGAATTTGAGGTGTTTTTATAAAGTTCTTTTTCTTTACTTTACTTTACTTTACTTTAATACACGATGTTGTAGGTCTAAGCCTGTTCATCGATCCAGGATTCTTCCGTGATTACTGCTATTTTGTGGAGGGAGGAGGTTGTGTGATAACATGAGACAATAGACAACACCTAGACCGGCTCATACAGAAAGCTTACTGGTACACTCTTTGACCAGTGACTATCAAGTCACTTATCTGGCGGCCAGATAATTGAATAAAGTTACATTTTGTCAAAGAATAACAAGAATTTAGCCTCCTGTTTTTATGTAAGAGCTTACTAGGCGCTATTCATTTATCAGACTTGTAAAATCTCAGATGATACACAAAGTAGCGCTCGAAAATGTGGCGTCTTACTATGAAAATGTGGTTGTCTTGGAACTCTTGCAGGAATTGGGTAGTAGACTCCTCTCGGGTCACTTATGCCAAAATTAGCCAAAAATATGAAAGTTATCAACTGGGGATATTCACAGTTGCCAGTGTATCCCCACTTGGAAGTTATGTATACATATGATTATCCCCGTTTCACACGTCTTACAAACCCACACACACACAAGAGATGTTGCCCCCGGATGTTGCCCCTTTCAACTTTCAATCGAAACATTTAGATTGTATGTTTGTTTTTTGTTTTTAGTGATTTGATAGTAATTGATGACGATGATGATGATTCACAGTATTTATATTTCGCACAATGTTCTCTTTAAAATTAAAGACGCATGCACCTTACTGAATTCTTATAATAGTGAGTATGATAAAGGGTTCATATTTCTAATTACATGCACCTTGCTTTTGCAGCTCCGTATACTGCATGGGAAAGGCTGCCAGACACATGCTCTTCAGGACCATAGCCCTAGAGGAACCCGGTGTCCGGGTCTTGAACTATGACCCAGGTTCGGTGGATACGGCGATGTTTAGAGACATGGCCACCAACAATGTCAGTGTGGATGTCAAGCAGATGATGGAGGGTCTTGACACCAAACAGCAATTGCTCAAACCGGATCAAACCGCCGCAATGCTGCTCAGCATCTTGGAGAAGGATGCGTTTGAGTCTGGCGCTCATCTCAGTTATAGCGATGATTTGGCGAAGACAGTCGCTGATTATAATAAGAAATAAGTAATTTGAACTCTGAGTATTACATTTCAAAGGGCTTTAATATCAGAACACCGGCATACCTAAGTATATTACTGGGAAAATAGTAAATCTATTCTAACTTGTTAAATGATAATGTTTGACGATTGTTTTACCCATTTGCTAAGAAAGCATGTACATTAAATGCTTGTAAGTAAACTACCAGGGACCGACGGCTTTAAGTCCTCTCCAAGGGACTTGATAATGAGGATTGACTTGTAGGTCCAGTGAACACATCCATTTTGGAATGTTTGATTTATATAATTATGATGTCAGCGGGAAACATGTTCTGGACTGTTTCGTATACTGTATAATCGTGGGCCTCCATCCTGTCTACACTCTTAAAAATACGTGGTCAAAAAATGACCACGTCGTGGTCGTTTTTAAAGGTGCATGGTTGACTACCAAAACGTGGTTAATAACGACCACGACGTGGTCATTTTTTACCACGACGTGGTCATTTTTGACCACGTATTTTTAAGAGTGTATGTTGCAGCAATCGTAAAGATGTTACTGGCCTCTCGTGACTTATAAGGTGCGGAAGATGATGATTATGTTGATATTAATATCATGAACACTAACTGATAACGATGATAGTGATAATGGTGATGTCGACGATGACGATGACGATGGTGGTGATGATGAGGAAGATGTTTATGACGATGACAATGATGACGATGATGGTGATAATGACAATGATATTTTAAAAAAAATACAGATGAGAATGGTGATGTTATGATAATGGTGTGTATGCTGGTGATGATAGTGATGATGATGAGGATGATAATGGTGGTGATGATAATGATGATGATTGATATTCATGTTGGTGATGGTGATGATATAGTAGTGGTATATGACCTAGTGATGTTGAGCTGAATGCGGTTTTATTTACAGACTCTGAAATAACACGTCCGTAATCAAATATCGTATATTCATTTATGTAAATTTGAATGAAATAGAAAAATTCCTCAATCTCAACTGACAAAGAAATACCAGGTGGATGAAATCTCAATTATAAAAACAAAAAAATACACACACAGGTTGTAATCAACTATTTCTCGTATCATATTCAATCAATCATAATGTTGTCATGTGTCTTGTTTCATATTGGTAATTATGTTAATATGTTTCAAATACAAAAATATCATGTACCATGTGAATGAAGTTTTCGAAGAAAGACAAAAATCCAAAGATTGTAATGGACTTGGTTAAAGTAATATCTTATTAAATTTATCAGTTATTGTCGATTTTGTTTTTATTTAGTTTACTTGACGCTGGATTCGGTCTCTTGCAAAAAATGTAGAACTGGAAAGTGGATATTCGGTCCTGTGGTGTCACTTCATAATTTTTTTTATAATGATTTTTTTTAAATATTTTTTTTAAAGGGAGATGGTATTCAGTTTCCATGTGCAGTATATGTCATAATTCGCGAACACCAAACTTGGTAGAAGTGGGTGCAAGTCTCGCACACATCAAATCCGTGGTGCCATCAATAAATACATGTACTCCTTTTAGTCCAATAAGACCTGTTCGTCATAAAACTGATGGCTTATCCGAGTGTTTACACAGGGGCGGCGGAGCGTATTTAAAATGGGGGGGGGTGCACCAACCAAAAGGGCACTTTCTGGAAAAAATGGCTATATAGGAAAACATCAAAGCGAAAATATATACATACGTAGGCCCTTATCTACCTCTTTATTCTGATTACTAGTAGTTTATCAGCAGGGGCGCGGGATCTACGGGGGGGGGGGGGGTAGGGGGTTTAAACCAAGTGAAAATGTCATGTGCATAGAAAAACGCCATCACTGCTTTTTATGGTCTCTATTGTGTTAGTAGATGCCAGGAAAACATCACTTACGGGAGATCAAAATAGCACCTAAAAAATCGCCTCGCCGCTATGCGGCTCGGACTTCGCGGCTCGTGGACGATGCTCCGCATCCTCATTGGGTCAAACCCCCCTTCCCCCCTAAGCAAAAAGCTAGATCCGCTCTTGATTAGGGATGATTTCATTGTCTCTCATTTTACATGATTTCGGAGATACTCGGATTTCGGGAGAAAAATTCTTATCATGATGATCTGAAAAGATCTTTAATAAGAAACAAAATCATAGAAACATAAATGCGAGCAAACGCGATCGACCTTTAATTGGATTAAATTGAAGAAAAACCTGCTCTTGGGCGGGGGGGGGGGGGAGGGGGTAGTGAGCATTCTTGTTTTGCTCATCGCGAGGGGGGGTATAGAGCTCTTTATTTTTGGGCCAGGGGGCCGTTTTCTTTTCTTTTTTTAAATGGCAAAATTAACGTTACCATTTTTTTGTAATCTATTTTTGGGGGCCATGGGAGGGGGCCGGCCCCCCCCCCTTGATCCGCCCTTGGCCCGAATACTATACATTAGTATTAATAATTTCCCATTTGCATTTGTTGGGGGATGCGTGCAGCCCCTCCCCCCCCCCCCCCCCCTCTCCTCTAATTATCCGTCGAATGCCTGAGGACACAAATTTCAGGTGACGAATTTGATCTAGAAAGGATTCCTTAAAGTTCTCAGCACTTGAGCTGGAAAATGTAATGAATAATCGTCCTAATTTACAACAAAAATGTGATTGTGTCGTGCATAGGCAAAAAAGAGAGTATCAAGGTCCGATTAGGAACAGCAATCAATGAAATGAGTGGTGTTTTTTTGTTGTTTACATTTTAAAACGCGGACACCCCGTTTGATTAAATATTGAAACAGCACTATTCCTGAAAACGTCATTATCGTAGCTGAGTAAAATGAAGGCTCGTTGTAGGATGCACTCACATACGATAATTGATTATTCTTGGCAGTTCATTATCATGATTGTTGGAGTGCAGAAAGACCTTGCTCTAGGTGACACATTAATAATGAATCGGCCATGAGAAAAGGGATTGAATTAATCCCTTAGTGGTGATAAAAGATAGATGATTAGGCCCTATATCGCTATCAATGTCCACTTATTGGATAGCTCACTAATTTAATGACTTACGTTTCCATCACAACCTATTTATATTCTTAATTCGTTATTGGATTTCTAAAAATTAAAACTTAAAATCTTCTGAATCATGTCTTGACTTATGATGACTTTTGTGATACTGATGCTGAATAATGAATCTACCAGGAATCGAACCCTGGTTCTCGACTTGTAATGCAAACTGCACGGAGACGGGCCAGTATAGTTTCGGCGACACCAGATTGAAGACGGTGGCCTACTTAGCTTGTTTGACAAATATTCGACCTTCACCAATCTTTGTCGAGAGCAGGCAGATAATATTATGTACATATATGGGGCAAAGTTTATGTGTATGTTCAGACGAGATCGCGTGTACTGCCCAATATGTATAAATAGTGGTATAGGTCCATGTGATGACAACCAATAATTTTAATGGGTATGGGTTTAGCTTTCGGCGCCTTGGCCTAATTCTTCGGAATTCATTGCTAATTAAACAATATTGACCGTAACAAGACATCAACAAACTAAATCTACAAATTTGGAGGCAACCTTAAAAGCAGCAATATATTTAACAAATAAAACAAGTCATGCAAATCACAGAGATAACTTTTTTAAAACCATATTTCGAATAATAATCATGGGACCTAACATAAATAATTTTAGAAGTTTACAATGGCGATAAGAAGCTATCATTTCGCTTTAAAATTCCGCACATATCAATGGCAATTCTAGCCTCGTAATGAATATTATGAGGACCATAAATAATTCCTCGATCAGTTGCGCTTTCAAACCCTCGATGGCCCTATAAACTCTGCCCCTATTGACGTTTCGGCTAGACACTTGTATTGACCCCGATTGGCAGCACCGTCTCCGCTTGCGCTTTAGCTATGCAGAGCAAGTTCACGATTCAGACAAGTTGGCATATACTTATCATAACGAGAAAAATACAGATTTAAAAGTTCATTTTCAATTTAAAGAAAACATGGCTTCGTCGGAAACATCTTCATTGAAATCGTTTTGTATAGTTACAGGGGCAAGCAGAGGCATTGGTCGTGCCATTGCTATCGCCTTGTCTAGCACATTTTCTGCGGAATCTCATATAGTTTTGACAGGACGGTCGGTCGATGCATTGAACGAGACACAGCGGATGGTACAGGCCGTTGCTCCACACGTCCACTGCAAGTTTGTCATCGCTGATCACTCGGATGAGGGTAACATTTCCAGCATTCTTTCCGAGATCACAAAGGATGTCAATCCGGATGAATTCCAGCGTTTTCTTCTCATCCACAACGCCGCTAGCTTGTGGGATGTGTCACGGTATGCTGGGCAGTTGACCACGTCTGATCTGAGAAGTGTGCAAGAGTTCTGTATGCTGAATATCACTTCAGCGCTACTTCTAACCTCTCATTACCTGAAGACATTTCCTCAGAGGAATGGAGCGTCCAGAACGATCGTTAATATCTCATCACTCGCTGCTTTGGTACCGTTCCCTGGTTGGTAAGTTTTTCTCTTTTATTAATATCTTTGTTTAAACATCTCTTTATCAATAAAACAACCTTGGCTCATGTTCTAAAGCTCACATTGAACATTGACACAAAGACCTATTATGTTTCCAGCATTGATTTCTCGAAAACCACTGCGATCATGTTTTCTTTTTTACATGGTAGAATTTTGAAAGCAAACGATAATGAAATATGCAGTCGATGTAAGTTTTATTCACCATGTGGGGCTCCTTCAAAGTTTGTCTCTTTTATTAATATCTTTATGTTAACCGTTTGTACAAACATCAATTTTCTTTATCAATAAAACAACTGGGCCGTCTTGGCTTTGTTCCAAAGCACACATTGAACATTCATTTAAATACCTATTATTATGGTTTCCAGCATTGATTTCTCGAAAGCCACTGCGATCATGTTTTCGTTTTTACAAGGTAGAATTATGGAAGAAAAAAGATAATGAAATATGCAGTCGCTGTAGGCCTAGGTCTTACTCACCATGTGGGGCTCCTTTGGTATAGCTTAAGCTTCGATCTCATGTCTTTGCCAGGATATCCATGACATAAAAAAATACATGAGCTTAAAGGTACTATGTCTCATTTGCAGGCCAACAAAATGAAAAGGTTAAATTCCAATGGCATTTGAAAGATAATACTAATTTAGAACTTCCCTGAAAAAATGGGGGCTTGAAAATGTCTTTAATTGGGAAAATAACGACTATTAGTTGTCAAATCGACTTAAGAGCTACAGAGCCAGTAAGTAATAGTCTGATTTTCAGACCATTGTACCGAATGGTCGTATGTTTTATGCTGCGCAAGGATTCAATCAGTTAAATTTTGGCCATTACAAGAAGTGGGCTATTGATGTAGACAAATGCTCATGTACCCTTTACAGCTCAGTTTATGTATGTTATTACCAAAGAAGAAAAAAGCCAGTCACTCACTCAATAGTGTCTGACAGTGAAGTCTAGCAAGTAAACGGGTTTCCTTGCATAATTTGAATATTAGGACACTGCTAACGTTTGAATTTCACAGATAGGACATACATGACATATTCATAATTCCTGCAAAGTTCTACAACGGACATAGTATCTTTAAATTATATATATTTAAACTATAATGTTGTATATGGATATCGTTTTGATTTATACCTGTGCCGATACTTTCATCAATACTTCTATGTATTCTAAATCATTAAAGGAATTATTGTACATGATTGTAGCCTTATATGAATTAGTGTGTGTGTGTGTGTGTGTCAGTATGTCTGTTTGTTCTTGCGCGTTATAAGTCAGAATACACAAATATATATTTTTCTGCACCATCTCTTTGTTTTGATCTACAGATTTTGTTGATAGTATTCTCGTCATTACACCCACACACACACACACACACACACACACGCACAACTGGGGATATTTATCTTTAACTATCTTCAACTATGAAATTGGGGATATTGGAATTTGAGGTGTTTTTATTAAATTCTTTTTCTTTGACAAAATGTAATTCCATTCATTTATCTGGCGGCCAGATAATTGAATAAAGTTACATTTTGTCAAAGAATAACAAGAATTTAGCCTCCTGTTTTTATGTAAGAGCTTACTAAGCGCTGTTCATTTATCAGAATTGTAAAATCTCAGATGATACACAAAGTAGCGCTCGAAAATGTGGTTGTCTTGGAACTCTTGCAGGAATTGGGTAGTAGACTCCTCTCGGGTCACTTTTACCAAAATTAGCAAAAAATAAGAAAGTTATCAACTGGGGATATCCACAGTTGCCAGTGTATCCCCACTTGGAAG